>JAQQSW010005634.1:0-14140 GCA_028646575.1 Pseudocheirus occidentalis | reverse complement strand
TCTCTCTCTCTCTGTCTCTCCCCCCTCTCTCTCTTTCTTTTCCCTTGTCCACACAGGGTACCATAAATGCTCTGCCCAAAGGAATGGAATTTTTTTCCCTGAAGGACCATGGTTTAAACAAAAATCACTCTGGCTTTCACCATTTGACAAGCAATAGGTCCCAGACCAAGCCTCACTTGGTCATTGTTTGGACCTTAACTGGCTCAGAGAAAATGTAAATAACAATTGTTTCTGTTCTGTACAGAAATCCTAAGATTTCTGATTGATATGTTTGACTAGGTAAAGAGGCCATTCTCTCGGTTTCTTATGTAGTCCTAATTTCTGATTGGACATTGCCTCAGTCAAACTGAGACCTGTTAACAACCTTAGTTTAAAAAAGATCAAGGTCCCTCACTCCATCCAGGGCCATCTCTAGCAGGGAAGGAGGTGATTTTCAAAATTGCAGATAAGGAAAATTGCTCTTGACTAAACAAGGGATAGAGAAAATCACAGAAGGCAAAATGGAGAATTTGGATTCTGGGAAATTAAAAAAATGTTTTGGTTTAATAAAATCACTACCTTTAAAATTAGAAGTGGAACAGTTAACTGGGGGTAAAAATCTATGCAGTAAGTTCAAATGAAGACAACTTTTGTCAGAAATATAAGTAACTAATTCAAAGATGGAAGAACAATATGTATTTTCTAGTTGATAAATTATAAAAGGACATGAACAGATAGTTCTCAAGAGAAGAAATTCAAATTATGAAAAGTCATTTTAAAAATTCTTCTCTTCATTAATAGTTCAAGCAAATTAAACAATTCTCAGCTGCCTCTTCACACCAATCAGACTGATAAAGATGACATAAAGAGATGGCAATTTTGGGGGAGAATATGGGCCAGACTCTTGAAAGAATTGTGAATTAATCTAGACTTCTTGGTTGTCCTCAAAAGTCACCAACACTTGCAAACACTTCAATCCAAGAATTTGACTATTAGGCTGATGGTAAGAATTGATGTGATTTCCATTAATTGGATGCAATATAAAATTAGCCAAATAGATTTGTTTAGTTAGGTCATCAAAAATGAGGACAACTGAAATCTTATTTAATTTCTACACAGAAATTCCACATTTCATTACTACATCAGATAAGTTACAGGTAACTCCAATCATCAAATGAAACCATCTACGACTTGATCAGCCTTCATTTCACCATCCTTGAAGTACTAATCTTAATATAGAAAATTAATAGGGCTTATTGACAAATATAAAATGGAGTATTTAAATAGATATCAACATTCCTGAGATAAGAAACTAAATAATGATAAGCAAGGAATACAACATCTTTATTTATTTTTTTGGTGGGGAAATTTTTTTATTGACTTGTTTGTTTTAGTTTGGAAGATTCAGTTCCAGAATCACTTGAGTTTCAGATTTTCTCCCCTTCCTCCTCCCCCCCTACCCCCGCCACAACCCCATGGTGGCATACAATCATCTATAGGATCTGCAAACTCTTTCACATTATACAATAGTCTGGTTGTATAGAAGTGTTGTAACCAATGGAGTGAACAATGGGAAAAAAAGAAACAAAACCAAACATGGAAAAGAACGATAGCATTTATTGCTTCAGTCTCCATTTAAATTCTGATCTTTCCAGATCTTTCTCTGAATGTAGACATCTCCTTCCATCCTGAGACTTGTAGAGCTGTCTTTTAGCTGTGCATTGCTGAGAAGAGTCCAGTTCAATCAAGGTTGGTCGTCACACATATGATGTATCTGTGACTGAGTACAAATTTTTCCTGTTTCTGCTCTTCTCATTTAGCATCAATTCACATAAGCCTCTCCAGATAATTATGAAGTCCATCTCCTTCACATTTCTTATAGCATAATAGTATTCCATTACATTCATATATCATAACTCGTTCAGCCATTCCCCAATTGATAGATATCCCTAAATTTCCAGTTTTTTGCCACCACAAAGAGAGCTGCAATAAATATTTTTGTACATATGGGTCCTTTTCCCACTTCTGTGATCTCTTTGGGATTAAACTCCAAGAGTGGTATTACAAAGGATATGCAATTATTTATACCCCTTTGGGCATAGTTCCAGATTGTCCTCCACAATGGTTGTATCAGCTCACAGCTCCACCAACAATGCATCAGAGTTCCAATTTTTCCACATCCTCTCCAGCACTCGTCATTTCCTGTTTTGTCATCTTAGCCAATCAGACTGGTGAGATGTGGTACCTCAAAGTTGTTTTGATTTGCATTTCTTGAATAAATAGTGATTTAGAGCATTTTTCCATATGCTTAAAGACATCTTTAATTTCTGCCTCTGTAAATTGCCTGTTCATATCCTTTGACCATGTATTAATTGGGGAATGATACTTTTATTCTTGTAAATTTTACTTAATTCCCTGTATATTTTAGAAATGAGGCCTTTATCAGAGACACTGGTTGTAAATATTCTTTCCCAATTTCTGACTTCCCTCTTAATCTTGGTTACATTGGCTTTGTTTGTACAGAAACTTTTCAATTTAATGTAGTCGAGATTATCCATTTTGCATTTTATAATGCTTTCCAACTCTTCTTTGATCATGAAGTCTTCCCTACTCCATAAATCTGACAGGTAAACTATTCCTTGATTCCCAAGATTATTTATAGTATCAGTCTTTATACCTAGATTGTGCACCCATTTAGACTTGACTTTGGTGCATGGTGTTAGATGATGATCTGTCCCAGTTTCTGCCATTCTATATTCCAATTTTCCCAGCAGTTTTTGTCAAATAGTGAATTCTTAACCCAGAAACTGGGGTCTTTGGGTTTATCAAATAGTACATTACTATAGTTCTTGACTACTGAGTCTTTTGTACCTAATCTATTCCATTGATCCACGACTCTATTCCTTAGCCAGTACCAGGCAGTTTTGAGGACTGCTGCTTTATAATAGAGATTAAAATCTAGTACAGTTAGGCCACCTTCCCAAACATTTCTTTTCATTAACTGCCTTGATATTCTGTACTTTTTGTTCTTCCAAATGAATTTTGTCACTTTTTTTCTAGTTCTATAAAGTAATTTTTTTGGTAGATTGATTGGTATGGCACTAAACACTAAAACACTAAAATTTAAGTAAAATTGTCATTTTTATTATATTAGCTCTACCCAGCCATGAGCAATTTATGTTTTTTACAATTAGTGAGATCTGATTTTATTTGTGTGAAAAGTGTTTTGTAGTTGTGTTCATAAAGGTACTGTGTTTATTTTGGCAGGAAGATTCCCAAATATTTTATAATGTCTACAGTAACTTTGAATGCGGTTTCTCTTACTATCTCTTGCTGTTGGACTTCATTGGAAATATATAGGAATGCTGAGGATTTTTGTGGGTTTATTTTATATCCAGCAACTTTGCTAAATTTATTTATTGTCTCAAGAAGATTTTTACTTGATTCTCTTAGATTCTACAAGTATATCATCATGTCATCTGCAATGCATTATAGCTTAGTCTCTTCTTGGCCTAATTTGATTCCATTGATTTCTTTTTCTTCTCTAATTGCTACTGCTAACATTTCTAGTACCAGATTGAAAAAGAGCGGTGATAGTGGACAACCTTGTTTCACCCCTGATCTTATTGGAAATGCTTCTAGTGTATCCCCATTGCATATAATACTTGCTGATGGGTTTAAGTAGATGCTACCTATTATTCTAAGGAAAACTCCATTTATTCCTATACTTTCTAGTGTTTTTAATAGGAATGGATGTTGTATGTTGTCAAAGTGTTTTTCTGCATCTATTGAAATAATCATATAGTTTCTGCTAGTTTTATTGCTGATGAGATCAATGATACTGATGGTTTTCCTAATATTGAACCATCCTTGCATTCCTATAAATAAATCCAACCTGGTCAAAATGTATTATTTTTGTTATAAGTTGCTGTAGTCTCTTTGCTTATGTTTTATTTAAGATTTTCCCATCTATTTTCATGAGGGAGACTGGTCTATAATTTTCTTTCTCCATTTTGTCTCTCCCTGATTCAGGTACCAGTACCATATTTGTGTCATAAAAAAGATTTTGTAAGACTCCTTCCACACCGATTATCCCAAATAGTTTGTAGAGTATTGGAATCAATTATTCTTTAAATGTTTGATAGAATTCACTAGTAAATCCATCTGGCACTGGGGATTTTTTCCTAGGGAGTTCTCTGATAGCTTGCTCAATTTCTTTTTCTGAGATGAGGTTGTCTAAGTAATTTATTTCCTCTTCAGTTATTCTGGGCAACTTATATTGTTGTAAATATTCATCCATTTCATTAAGATTGTCAAATTTATGTGCATACAGCTGGGCAAAATAATTCCTAATTATTGTTTTAATTTCCTCTTCATTGGAGGTACATTTACCCTTTTCATTTTTGAGACTCAGAATTTGGTTTTCTTCTTTCTTTTTTATCATATTGACTAAGGGTCTATCAATTTTATTGTTTTTTTCATAAAACCAACTCTTAGTTTTATTCATAAGTTCAATAGTTTTCTTACTTTCAACTTTACTAATCTCTCCTTTGGTTTTCATTATCTCTAATTTAATATTTAATTTGGAATTTTCAATTTGTTCTTTTTCTAGTCTTTTGGATTGCATGCACAATTCATGGACCTTCATTTTCTCCATTTTTTTCATGTATGCGTTCAGGGATTTAAAACTTCCCATGAGAACTGCCTTTGCTGCATCCCACAAGTTTTTGTATTGTGTCTCATTATCGTCATTCTCCTGAATGAAGTTACTGATTGTTTCTATAGTTTCTTGTTTGACCCACTCATTCTTTAGGATTAAATTATTTAGTTTCCAATTAGTTTTTTGCCTACCTTTCCATGGCCCTTTATTGCATATAATTTTTATTGCATCATGATCTGAGAATGATGCGTTTAACATTTCAGCCTCTCTGCACTGAACTGTGAGGTATTTATGCCCTAGTACATATGCCATGTACTGCTGAGAAGAAGGTATATTCCTGTTTACCCCCATTCAGTTTTCTCCAGAGATCTATCATGTCTAGCCTCTCTAAAATTCTATTTGTCTCCTTATCTTCTTTCTTGTTTATTTTGAGGTTAGATTTATCATGTTCAGAGAAGGGGAGATTGAAGTCCCCCACTGGTATTGTTTTGCTATTTATTTCCTCCTCTAATTCCCTTGGCTTTTCCTCGAGGAATTTGGATGTTATACTTCTTGGTGCATATATGTTAAGTACTGATATTGCTTCATTCTTGATGGTGCCTTTTAGCAGCATGTAGTTTCCTTCCTTATCCCTTTTAATTAGATCTATTTTAGCTCTTTCTTTATGTGAGATAAGGATTGCTACTCCTGCTTTTTTTTTTTTTACTTTAGCTGAGGCATAATATATGCTACTCCATCGCTTTACCTTTACCCTGTGCATATCCCCTTGTTTCAAATGTGTTTCATGTAGACAGCATATTGTAGGATTGTGGTTTTTAGTCCATTATGCTATCTGCCTCTGTTTTATGGTAGAGTTCATCCCATTCACATTCACAGTTATGATTACTATCTGTGACCTTCCCTCCATCTTATTTCCTCCCGTGTTTGAATCTTTATGTCTCCTTTTCCATTCCCCTCCTTAAGAAGTTTCCTTTTGACCATCACCGCCCTCAGTATTCCCTCCCTGTGTTTCCCCCTTTTTACCTACCCTTTCCCTTGCTACTCTTTCCCTCCCTACTGACTACCTTTCCCTTCTTACCCTCCTCCCCACTTATCCCTTCTATTGTAGGGCACAATAGATTTTTGTTCTTAACAGCATATGTTATTCCCTCCTTGAACCCAAACCAATGCTAGTAAATTTCATACATTGCTCCTCTCTCTCCCTCTTTTCCCTCTATTATTATGAATTTTTGTGTCTTTTCATGTTAGAATCTAAACTTAACCATTTGTATTGATCCCTCTTTAAATCAGACCCAATGAGAGTTATGATCATATGATGATCATCTCCTTCCTTCCCACCCCTCTGCTTTAGTATATTTTATGCCTCTTCTTGTGGCATAATTTACCATTTTCTCCCTCTACCTTTCCTTTTTTCCATTACAATAACTTTCTTCCCCTTAATAGTTTTTTTAATCTTTAATTTAGTCCAATTATACCCACACCCTCTTTCTGTACATCCCTTTTAAGTGTCACAATACTTATATAAATTTCAGTATTGACAGGTATCCACTTCTTATAAAGGAATGTAAAGAGTTTGTTCTTATTGAGTCCCAAGTTGTGTCCATGTGTGAGCATCTGTGATTATGCGTATGTGTGAGTGTATGTTTTCCTTGTTTACCTTTTTATGTCTTTCTTGGATCTTGTAAGTAGAGATTGAATTTTCCATTGAGCTCAGGCTTTTTCATAAGGAAATTCTGCAAGTCCTTTATTTCATTAAATGACCATCTCCTTGCCTGAAAGAATATGCTCAGTCTTGCTGGGTAGTTGATCCTTGAGTGCAGTCCTAGCTCTTTTGCCTTATGAAATATCACATTCCATTCCCTCTGATTTTTTAATGTAGCAGCTGCTAAATCCTGTGTAATCCTGATTGTAGTTTCACAATATTTGAATTGCTTCTTTTTGGCTGCATTTAGTATTTTCTCCTTGACCTTGTAGCTCTGGAATTTGGCTACTATATTTCTTGGAGTTTTCAATTAAGGATCTCTTTCAGGAGGAGATTGTTGAATTCCTTCAATAGCCGTTTTGCCTTCTGATTCTAGGATCTCAGGACAGTTTTCTTTGACAATCTCTTGGAGGATGCTGTTCATGCTGATTTTTTCATCATGGCTTTCTGACAGGGCAATAATTCTTAGCTTGTCTCTCCTGGATCTGTTTTCCAGGTCAGTTGTTTTTCAAGTGAGATATTTTGCACTTTCTTCTAATTTTTCAATCTTTTTGTTTTGTTTGACTGACTCTTGTTGCATCATAGAGTCCTTAGCTTCAATTTGTCTGATTCTAATTCTTAGTGTATTATTTTCCTTGATTAACTTTTTGGAGTTCCTTTTCCATGTGTTCATTTTTCATTTTTAGGGAGGTATCTTCTCTGGTTAGATTTTGGACCTCCTGTTCTAGTTCTCCAATTTTACTTTATAAAGATTTGTTTTCTTCAGTGAGATTTTTTTTCCAATTTGGTCAGTGTAGATTTAAATTTATCTCCTATCTCTCTAATTTTGTTTTTAAAATCTCTTTTGAGATCCTTCAAGAAGGCTCTTTGGGCTTGAGACCAATTCACATTTCCTTCTGTGGTCTCCAGTGTGAGTATAGAGTCTGTGTTGCCTTCTGAATTTGTTTGTTCTTGTTCACTACAAAAAGATTTGATGGTCCTAGCCTTTGCAGTTTCCATCTTCCCCATTGTGAGCACCTATGTCCTGGATTTTTAGAGTGGATATCTGCTTCTGGGGTGCCAAAGTATTTAGCTTCTCAGGCTAGGAGGTAGGGGGTTGGTAGCTGTAGGCTCTGAGTATGTTGACTAAGACCAGGACTCTCAGTGATTCCCCTGAGTTACTCTGAGGGTTACAGAGTAATCTATGGGGTTGGTTTGTTCTGGCTCCTTCAGGTTTCCACTTCTGTGTCTCTGGACTACAGCTCAGGCAGGTTCAATAGCTGGAAGCCAAAGGGCCGGGCTGCAGTCTGCTGATATCCCAGGTCTGCTAAAGCACACAGCACACCTAGGCCTTATGGCTACACCCTCCTGGGCTTAGACTCTGTACTGTCTTCCTTATGGTTTTCTTGGCCATGCCCAAACCTGAGGCTGTTTCCACTAATTCAAGATTTTACTCTGGGTGAGGCATTTAACTCTGGACTTTTCTGGGTCAGGGAGGGGGGATCAGAGCAAGTAAACTTTATTCCTCCATCTTGGCATCTGGAAGTTTGGGTGTATAATTTTAAACATCCAGGTTGCCCCAGGGAAAGCTGAATACCCTGCTGTGGGCCCTGAGTTTTTTCCTACCTGTTTTGATGATCCTCTGTCCTGTGGTGAGATGGCTGCAAACCCCTCCAGCTGGGTGAGTCTGCTGGCTGGCTGGGGCTTCTTCTCAGTCTGCTATACTCTGCCCTCAGCTCTATGCTGGTGCAGCTCCTCTGTGCTCCACATTCTCCTTGCCCAGACCTGAGTAGGCACTTTCCTGGGCTGGGAATCTGCCACGCTCTATGTCCCACTGGATTCTGTCACTCTTAAATCTGTTTCAATTAACTTTTTAGCCTCTAGCAACATAATTATTTGAGGACCTTGAAAAAGCTACGGTTTACTTTCTGCCATCTTAGCTCCACCTTGAATACAACATCCTTAAATCCTCCCAAAATATTTTGTTTGTGGAAGAATATTCCTGATGCTGAACCTTTTGTTATCTTCATCACATGTAAATCTCTTCCCCTTCATTAGTCCATTGAAACTTCTTTAAAATGTCTCCTTTTAGTTTTGTAAGTGTGGGATTTTACAAACTCAGTGTTTAAATCTGTAATTTTAGTCTTTCTACTAATTTATTCCAACTTAGTTTGTTCAATTGTAATTGAAGGAATCATGAGATAATCTATTTCACTAGCCCTAAGTGCTTTTTTTTTTAAGTATAATACTGTTTATTTTGCTTCAAAGACATTTCAGCATTCTAAACATACAAAAAAAACCCTGAATGGTTCCAAATTGTGTTTAATTTTTTGTTGTTGCTTTTTTGCCCCCTTGTATCACTGCCGTGACTTTCTGTTTGACTGATAACAAGGCAGAACTCTACAGTTTCAACTTAAAACTACTGCATTTCAACTAAAAAGAAAACCAAATATCCAGACACAGTTTCTGGGTGGTCCAAGGTACCCATAGCCACTTCATCGAAACCAGTTACAATGTCTATCTAGAAACACTTTTGAGAAGCTATGTGATCAGAAGCCAATTAAGCCTAAAGAGGGCAATCGACACCATGAAGGAGAGGTGTTTTATTTAAAGGTGTTTCCCCTAATGTATGGTATTCACGTGAAGACAGAATATGGTACAGTTTCATTCATCATCTTCTTCATCATCCTCATCATCATCTTCCTCATCCTCCTCGTCTTCTATTTTCTTAAAGCTCATTAATGCCAGACAATTGATGCAGAAGGTCAAACTGTTTACTTGTTACACATTAATTAATATTAGTAACAATTAGTTATTATTAGCAGTAATAGTAATCTTAAAATACTTATCATTACTCAGGTAGTTTGAAGGAAACGTTAAGACTGAGTTGTACATGATGAGGTGATTCTAAAAAAAATAAATTGGGTAGGGAAAGGTTAAATAGAGAAATTATCTCATAAAAATGGGACATGAAAGGAAGAACCAATAAAGAGAAAGCAAGTAGTAGTGGAGGACTGGTAATATTGGGGCCTTATTCTCATCTAGGTTAAAGAAGAAACAACATATATATCTGAAGAGGTTTAGAAATCTTTTTGATTTCTAGAGGGGTGAGAAAACTGGGGGATTTGGTGAGGAAGGGACTTTATAAGGGTATATTGATTAAGAATGGGAAAATGAGTAAATAGATAAGGGGGGGACTTTTTGAGGGGAGGGTAAATTAAGGGACGAGAGGTTAAGGGAGAAGGTAAGGTAACAGCAATATGGTGAAAAGAGAGAGACCAAGAAGGCAAAGAAAGTTAAAATAAGGTGGAAGAAAATTGACAAATAGCAATTATAACTTTGAATGGGAATGGGAAATGAACTGAGGAATGGCTGAACAAGTTGTGGTATATGATTGTGATAGAGTGCCACTGCACTATAGAAAATGATGAGTTCAGTGATTTTAGAAAAGCATAGAAAAAGTTCCATGAAATAGTGAAGAGTAAAATGAGAAGAGCCCCATGAACAATGTATATAGTAACAACAATGTAGTTTTAAGAACAACTTTGAGACTATCATGTCTTTATATCAGTTCTAAATCATAAGATTGAAATTTAGACCTTGTTTCTTCTTCAGAGTGGACAGAGTCAAGATGGTGGAGTAGAAGCAGGAAAACTCCATGAGCTCCCTATATAACCACCTGAAATACCTATAAAATAGGACTCTAAACAAATTTTAGATCTCCAGAACCCCCCCAAATGACAGAGAAACAAAGCTTCCTCTGATAGGCAGCCCAGGAGGCAGACAGGAACAGTTTATTGCAGCTAACTGGAAGCAGAGCCCAGACCCATGTGGTTTTAGCCTTAGGGCATCCATGAGACAAGCTGTGGCTGAAGCTTTCAGGAGAGGAGATCATGAGTAGCTGTGGTGGTTTCCAGAATTATCAAACCAGAAGAGCCAAGGACAAAGGGAAAGGTCAGTGTAACTTGGCTAAATTTGGAGGAGAAGGTCCATCTGTCTGCCTCCAGAGCTATCTATAAGTGATCTGAAGCCAGTTCCATGTGGCTGCTTCAGAGCTCCGAGCCTGCAGATGGGGGGGGGGGTAAACAGTGGAATTGCTGTCTTGGGGTGTCACATAGGGGAAATATGAAGACAAAATTTGTAACTCAAAATCTCGTGGAAATGAATGATGTAAACTAAAAATAAAGAAAAGTTAATTTAAAAAATAAGAATGACTTTGAGCATATAAATTATCGTACTTATTATAAATGCCCAATTTTACTATAAAGGGTATTTGAAGAATTATGCTATATGCATCCAGAGAAAGAACTAATAGAGCTTTGTATAAAATAATTTTACACACACACACACACACACACAGATGTCTGTGTCTGTGTGTGCATAACTATTTGTATCTAATGGTAGTCATCTCTTAGGGAAGAGGGGGAAAAGAAATTTGTATGATAATTTTGCTGTATATTTGAAAAGAATGGCAAGCAATAGTCAAGCAGATTTGCAGTTTCATGTACAATTCACTTTTTATTATACTATTTTATGGAAATGCTTGTTTTATTCAATAATTTAAAAATAAAATAAAAAATCCAAGTCAGAATAAAGGAATTAATAAGTCCAAAATGAGGAAATGGATGCCAAACAGGAGAAGAATAAGGCTTGAAGGTGAAGAAAAAGACATGCTGGAAATAAGATGGATAATGTAGAATAAGATATTAACTAAATAGATTAAGTAGCTATAACTAAAGTAGATTAAGCTACTATACTCAGACAAAAAATGCTAAATTTATAGAAAAAAGGGGGAAATCCTAATTTTGAAAATAATTAAGGATACATGAATAACTCCTTCAAAATTAGATTGGAGCAATTGGAAGCTAATGACTTTATAAGAAATCAAGATACTATAAAAACAGATAGAAGACAGTGTAAAATATCTCACTGGAAAAACCACTGACCTAGAAAATAGATCCAGGAGACATAATTCAAAAATTATTGCACTACCTGAAAGCCATGATCAAAACCAAAGAGCATAGAAATCATCCTTTAAAAAATTTTCAAGGAAAATTGTCCTGATATTCTAGAACCAGAAGGCAAAATAGAAATTGAGAAAATTCACCAATTGCCTCTTGAAAAAGATCCCAAAAAGAAAACTCCTAGGAATATTGTAACAAAATTCCAGAGTTTCCATGTCAAGGAGAAAATACTGGAAGTAGTCAGGAAGAAGCAATTTTAGTATTGTGTAAACACAATGGGAACAACACAAGACCTGGAAGCTTCTACATTAATGGATCAAAGATCTTGGAATATGATATTCCAGAGATCAAAGGAGCTAGGAGTAAAAGAATCACCTACCCAGCAAAACTTAGTATAATGCTTCAGGGTAAAATATGGCCATCGAATGAAATAGAGGATTTTCAAGCATTCTTGATGAAAAAAATGTAGCTGAATAGAAAATTTGACTTTCAAATACAATAAGCAAGAGGTGTATGAGAAGGCAAACAGGAAAAAGAAATCATAAGGAACTTATTAAAGTTGAACTATTTACATGCCTACGTGGAAAAATGCTATTTGTAACTCATAAGTCTTTTCTCAGTATGAGGATAGTTGAAGGGAATATGTGTGTGTGCACATATGTGTATTTATTTATATATACATATATACATATGCATAGGAGGGTGTATGTGTATGTAATATCTTAGCTTATCTTCCCCATGAGGGCAGTTGAAGAGGGAAGAAGGGAAAAAAATATCTTGAACTCAAAGTTTTAAAAACAAATGTTAAAAAAAAGTGTTTTTACATGCAACTGGGAAATAAGTTATACAGGCACTGGGGGTATAAAAAGCTATCTTGCCCTAGTAGAAAGTTAAGTGGGGCAGGGTGGTGGAGGATGAGGGAGGATATAAGAGAGAACAGATTGCAGGAAGGGGTATATTTTTTATTTTTATTTTTTTGGCAATTTTTAAAATTTGTTTTCTTGTTTACATCATTCATTTCCAAGAGACTTTTGAGTCGCAAATTTCTCCCCGTCCTTCCCCAACTCCCAACCCCACACTAAGAATCCCACTGTAAAGCCCCTCTCCTGATCTGCTCTCCTTTGTGCTCTCCTCCAACACCCCTCTAACCTCCGGTAGGGCAGGGACGGTCTCCCTACTCCCATCCCTGTGCATCTTAATTCTCAGTTGCATGTATTGCAGAGCTTTAAATTCTAGATTCTCTTGGTTTCTCCCCTGTCACCCACCCCCACTGGAAGGACAAGCAATTCAATACAGACTGTGCATGTGTAACTACATTGGACATCTTCACAGGGGACATATTGTGACAGTCTGATCATGTCCCTCCTTCCTATCCCACCCCCCTTGTTCTGCTCTCTACCCTGTCCCTGTCCCTTTACTGAAGTGTGTGCTTCCAGTAACCCTCCCCCAGACCCTGCCCTCCCCTCAATTATCCCACTTCTCATCCCCATGTCCACTACACTCCTGTGTGGCATGATACCCAGTTTAGAGTTTATGTCATTCCTTCCCTAAGCCAAAATCAATGAGAGTAAATGAAAGTAAAGTTGTAACAGTTATCCATTGAATACTCCATATGGGATGATTAACCCCATTTTTTCTCTTCCTGTCTCCTCTCATTCTAGTTCTCTCTCACCTCAGAATTTCACCCATTAAAGCATCATCCCTTCGTATTCAATTGATCCTATACCTTCCATGTACACATATACACACATGCTTAGATATGTATACACACGCATATATAGCCACCTATATAGCTATATAGATATATGTGTAAGTACACACACACATATATGTACATATACTTATATACATATATGTATATAGGTATATGTACATACACACACACACATATATGTATTCCCTTCACTAATCCTAATAGTAAGAAAAGTTTCATAAGTTATTATTATCATTTTTCCCTATTGGCATGTAAACAGTTCAACTCTGATAAGTTCCTTATGATTTCTTTCCCATGTTTACCTTTTCATGCTTCTGTCTGATTGTGACATTTTCTGTTCAGTTCTGGTTTTTTCAGCAAGAATGCTTGAAAGTCCTCCTCCTCACTGGATGACCATATTTTCCCCTGGAACACTATACTCAATTTTGCTGGGTAGCTGATGGTTTTACTCCCAGCTTCCTTGATCTTTGAAATATCATATTCCATGCCCTTTGATCTCTCAGTGTAGAAGCTGCCAGATCCTGGGTCATCCTAATAGTGTTTCCACAGTATTCAAATTGTTTTGTCTTGGCATCCTGTAATATGTTCTCCTTTAACTGGGGATTCTGAAACCTGGCAATAACATTTCTGGGAGTGTTCTTTTGGTGATCTTTTTGAAGAGGTGATCAGTGAATTCTTTCAAGTTCTGTTTTGTCCTCTGTCTCTAAAACATCAGGGTAATTTTCTTTGAGGATTTCTTGAAGGAGGCTTTCCAAGTTCTTTTTCTAGTCATGGGTTTCATGTACACCAATAATTTTTGAATTGTCTCTCCTGCATCTATTTTCCAGGTCAGTGGTTTTTTCAAGGAGATATTTCACATTACTCTCTATTTTTCATTTCTGTGTAACTGTTTAATAGTGTCATGGTTTCTCATGAAGTCATTAGCTTCCACTTGCTCCACTCTAATTCTGAAGGAATTATTCTCTTTAGAATGCTTTTGAGATTCTTTTTCCATCTGGGAAATTGAACTTTTTAAGGCATTCTTCTCCTCACTGGCTTTCTGGGCCTCTTTTGCCATCTGAGTTAATCTATTTTTTAAAGTGTTGTTTTCTTCACTCAGGTTGTTGACTCTCTTCATGATTTTCTCACATCATTCTCATTTC
>JAQQSW010005633.1:0-14141 GCA_028646575.1 Pseudocheirus occidentalis | reverse complement strand
GAGAGGGAGAGAGAGAGAAGGGGGAGGGAGAGAGAAAAGGGGGAGAGATTGAGAAGAGAGGGGAGAGGAGAGAAAGAGGAAGAGGGAGAGGAGACAGAGACAGAGAGAGAAGGGGATAGATGATATTTGTGTAACACTTAAGGGTTTCAAAAGACCTTTATAGATACATGATTAACCTGTTTAATGCTCATAAGAACTTTGTGGGTTCAACCACTTTGACCCCTAGAAAAGAGGAAGTTGGGCTTATGCATTTCTTTTCTAGGAAGGAGCAGTATCAAGGTAGGGGAGGTGAGGATGTCAGGAAGTATAGTTTGGTTAAAAGACACCTGGATCTGAAGTCCTGTGATGGCATGGGTTCCAATCTAGGCTCTGCGCTTACTCCCTTATATGGCCATTTTACAGATGAGAAAACTGAGGTCTAGAGTAAGGTGCCCAAAGCCAGATGATCTCAAAGCACCCTTCCAATTCTGATGTATAAAATCATTCTAGGACACTTTGCTTTAGGGAATTCATGACATCTTTTCTGTCTCCTGAAAAGGGGAAATAGGAGGTGGAGAGAGGGGAGTCATTTGAAGGGGAGTGAGAAGGGGACCTGGAGCCAAGCTGCAGGACTTGTCTTAGTAGGGAGGCAGTCAGCATTTCTATAGCACCTACTATTGTGAGTGGGGCAGGAGGAAGGCTGGTGCCAGATTTGTCCCTTCCTCCCTCATTAACCAAATTTTCACCTTTAGACTGATGGAGTCTAAACCTTCACACTTAGAGTTTCTTTCCTTGGATCCTTTTGGTCTTCATGAGTTTGCTATACAAATGCCCCTGAACCAACATGTTAAACTCTTGCCAGTTTAAACCTCAAGGAGAGTGCACAGAAAGTGGGGTGCATTTGGGGGCCACTGAGCTGCTCCACAGACAAGTCACCTACCTTCCAAATGGGCCCAGGGCCAGCCCTGTTCCCAGGGCTCAGAAGGAGCCAGAGTGTCTTTCAGGGAGGAGCCACAGTCTTGTGAGCATGCCAGAGCATTGTGAGAGTGCCTGGAAGCGAGGAGGGGACCTCCCGGGTGAGCCAGGAAAGGATGGAAGCCGTTGCTCCCTTAACCCTGGGAGAAAGCACCGCTTGAATACTTTCCCCCATCAGCTTCAGAATCAGCCTTTAGTGCTTCCCACTGTCTGCCCTTTGCAGAGGGCAAAAAACCTGTTTTTCAGTGGGGGGGATCCTCCCTGGAAATCTGTTCTTAGATTGGGTTTCATCAGAAAGATGCCAGCAACCTCATTTGAATGGAATGAACAGCAACATGAGTCAGTATGTTGGCTGGGGCAGCCATCCCTCCCTTTAGCTCAGTTCAGCCCAGAGCTGCGGCCATCCCCAGTGCTAGGGTGCAGGATGGTGACGCTGTCAGCTGTCATCAGTCACCAGCGAACTTCAGGGCAGCTAGTGTGGAAGGGGAAGAGGGCTGCCTTAGAGCACAAGGAGCCTGACATTTCACAGTTGTATCCTTTTTGCTTACTAACTGGCACCATTTACTTAGCAAGGACTGGCTAGGGAGGAGCCTCCTGTAAATTCTGTGAGGGCAGGATCCACTTGTGGTGGGCACCTCTTATCTCCCCTATCTCCTAGTATAGTGCTTTGCCCTTAACCTTTGGGTGTGTCATGGGCACCCTTGGCAGTCATTCTAGTGAGCCATGTTTTTAAAATCATGAAACAAAAATACCTAGGATTCCAAAGGAAACCAATTATATCAAAGTGGCACAGTGGATAAAGCACTGAACATGGGTTCAGGAAGAGCAGAGTTCAATCTGACCTCAGACACTTCCTAGCTGGGTGACCCTGGGCAAGTCACTTAACCTTTGCTTGCCTCAGTTTCCTGTAAAATGGGAATAATAATGGCACCTACCTCCCAGAATTGTTGTGAGGACCAATAATAATTATAAAGTGCTTAGCATAATGCCTGGCACAATATAAATGTTAGATATTATTATTATTAATATAAAATATATTTTTTAAGAAACCAAGTTCATATTTTGGGGTGGTTGGTAGGGTAAAGACAGGGAGAAAATGTGTAACTCAAAATCTCGTGGAAAAGAATGATGTAAACTAAAAATAAACAAAAGTTAAAAAATAAAAGAAATCAAGTTCATGGTCCCTAGGTTAAAAACCCGTCCTTATGAGAAGTTTAAAAAAAATTGAGAACAGTTAACTAGTTAGAAGAACAGCTTCTTAATTAAAAAAACTAAAAGGTATATATTTTCAAATACTTCTTAACAGTTCTGATGAGATATCCTGAGCCATTCTGGACACTTTTTTCCATTTATGCATCTTAGAATATTAGCTAATAGCCTGAGGTTTATATGAAAGTTTTCCTGAATTGAGCTGGTCGATATAGACATTTATCGAGTTCTAGGTATAAGGTGGTGTCTTAGGGGATCTGGGGAGGTGGGTAAGAGGCTGGACGACATACAGAAATATAAGATTGTTTAAGGACCTTTCAGTCTAACTGCAGACACAAAGCCTGTCTCTATACACACACATACGTGTACGTACAATTGACCTTCTGTTTGTTTGTTCACCCACTTGGGGCCACTGAAAGGCAACCCCAGCTATCCTTTGCTTGTCTCTTCCATCTCTGTCAAGACAACAGATACCCTGCTGAGTTTTTGTCCTCCTGGTTGGCTGCCTGTGGGCCTCTGGAATCCAGGCTATAAGCCTGATGGTCCAGCTACACAAGGGAGTTTGTAATAGGGGCCAGATGAGAGGCACACATTATGTCCCTTACCAGCTCTGTGTGTGGGCAGGGTCACTTCCTTTCTTCCAGCCTTGCTTTCTTCCTCTGCCAAATGAGGGGGTTTGGTCCAAATGGTCTCTGAGATCCCTTCCCCATCTGACGTTTTATGATTTGGTGAAGAAGAAGGCATGAGAGATCAGCAATTAATAATAAGCATCTGCCAGTAACCTAATATGAACAAGGGCCTGTGCCAGGCCCCTGGAGAAGTCCTGTCCTGTGCCCTGGACTGTTGTTGAAGCAGGTCCCTGAGGCCTTTGTCCTAGCTATGTTATAGGTCCTGAAAGCTGGAAGAGACCTTGGAGCTCATTCAGTATAACTACCTCATTTTGCAGATGTGGAGACTGAGGCCAAGAGAAGTTAAAGGCCTTTTCTCAAGGTCAGAAAGCTAACTGGTGTCAGGGCTCATATGAGAGCCTGATTCTCCAATCTCATGTAGCTGAACTGAAGTTTGTAAACCATGAATGGCCGTTACTAAAACTGCTTTTATCTTTTTCCTTTTGGTAATTTTTTGTTTCCTTATTACTTTGGCATGCCTCCCATGTAAAATGTGCTTACATTAAGTCCTTGAAAACACCCCCAGGAACATAGTCGTCTGTAGCATAGGGCAAAAAAGCTGGGAATTGAAAGGCTCCGCTGGCTCTTGGAGTAACTAGCAGCAGCATCCCATGTGGTCCAGCTTCCCCAGAAGTAAATACGGGTCAGGTCTGCTTAATGCTGTTAGCTCTTTGGAAGAAGACGGCTTGTAGGCACTTTGAGAAGCCTGCTTTGCTTTAATGTCCTGGAATTAAAAGATACTGCCTAGGCTGAAGATGAAGGGCAGGTGATAACAATTGTGTGATAGCCAGGCCCCATGATCTCACCACGGAGGCTTTCTTCTGCTTTCTCATTCTGGGCAATCCTCATTCACCACCTTGATCTGAAACCCTCTGGAAAGAAAGGAGGAATGATTGTAATTATCCAGTGTGTGCATGGGCATGTGTGTATTTTATATATGTACATACATGCACACATGTATATGTATGTACATACATATATCTATATCTATATCTCTCTGTCTCTCTATCTATACATACTTAGCCTTTGTAAGACTCTTTCTCAGCCTTTCTTTATTTTTTTCTTTATACCTCCCCCATGAGGTCAGCAAGGCAGAGATTACTCTCCATTCATTTCAAAGATGATAATTTGTATCTCTGTAGTCCATAAGGCTTATCGAACAGTGTCCTCACAGCCCTGCTGGGAAGTAGGCAGTACAAATATACTCATCCTTATTTTACTCACACATTGAGTTAGTAGCAGAGCTGAGGCAGACTCAGGCCCTCTGACTTCTGTCCCACTGTCCTTTCTTTATTCACATAAAAAATGGATGCTAGATATCATCCTAAAGTAGAATATCATTCCTGGGGATGAAGCAGCATTAGTTCTGGATCCAATGGTTCAAGCTGGAAGAGAAAGTGATTTTAGGGAAACATCAGTTCTAACCTCCCCCATTTTGCAGACAGGGAGACTGAGGCCCAGAGAGGCTGAGTGGTTTGCCCGGGGTACCCCAGGTAGTCAGTAGCACACTTATTCCCTTGATTCCAAATGTAGTGCCTGCTTGACTCAAGCACATTTCTACTTTGGAAGTCATTGCTAAGAAGAAACTATGGTTTAAGAAATGGGAGGTTAGAACAGGAGCCAGGTTCCAAAGAGATAATTATCTAAAAACCCTTGGAGACCCTTGCAGTCAGTGAAACTGGGTTGGCTCAGTTATTTCCACACTGACTAGTGGCCAGCATACCTTGGCTCAAGCCAGCTGCTACCCTATGCCTCAGCCAGGGCTGGGTTAATCAGTGCCAGACCCAAAGGGTGGGTCTTCTCCATTGTCTCGTCCCACTTGGGTGGGGAAGGGCTGACTCCCAGCTGGTTTCTGTTCAGCAGTGACAGAAGTGCAGATGGAGAAGCTGTGGTTCCTTTATCCAGACAGAGCATCTTGGCCGGCCTTCCTGCCAAGGGCCCCAGACAGTGTAACCCTGTGTCAAGCCTCAGAGGAGATGGAGGGGCAGAGGAATGATTCCTCTGTCTGAAGGAGGCAGAGGGAAACCCTCTCAATTGCCAGAACACAACAAGCCTGCATCCTGGGTCACAAACTTATTCTCTCCAAATTTACAGGAAGATTTCTTTTTATTTCTCTTCTACTGACATCCAGTACTTTAGACTTGCCCCCTGAATCCAAGAAGACCAAGTCCAGTCCTTTTTTCCAAAGTCCTTCAAACACCTGAAAACAGATTCTACTTCGACACCCCACTCCCAGCAATTCTTGTCCTCAGGCTAAACATCCCCAGTGGTGACCTTCACGTGGCATGGTCTCAGAGACCCTGGTTTGTCTCCTCTGGAGGCTCTCCACCTTGTCAGTATTTTTCCTAAATTGTGTCTCTGACAACCAAACATAATCCCCCAAATGTGGTCTGATCAGGACAGGCCTGTGCTTTTACGTCAGATTGAAAAACACCAGCATCAGAAGATTTCAGTCCGGGCTGGGCCACCTGACTTGGGTGCTGTTCTGTGACAACTCGTGGGTTGGCCTTAGAACCCAGGGGTGAGGGTTGGCAGGCAGGCCATCTCTCACTCTTTCTCTGCTCCTGTTTAGGCAGGCATCACATCCTAGCAACCCCGGGGGCAAGTCTGGAGCTTGTCCCTGACCTCTCTTATTACCTGTGTTTATTCTCCCATTTCAGTCTCCAGACTGAGAGAGGCAAACTCAGCTAGGAGCAGGGGCTGTTAATTTGTACCAAAAGATCCGTGATAGCCTCAAAGTAACATAGTTTTAATATGTGACATCATCTATGCCTTATTGTATTTGTATTTATTTATTTATTTTAAACATCTACCAATTATAATTTAACCTGGTTCTGGCTGGGTGCATCTTGGGTATCTCTGACTTAAACATTTTAGAATCAAAAGAGGTAACAGTGAACAACTAGGTGAATCCTCCCATCTTACAGATGAGGAAATTGAGGGTCAGATACCTGCCTGAAGTCACATCGGTATTAAGTGGCAGAGCTAAAATTCGAACCCAGGTCCTCTGACTAAAAACTCTTTTTTCCACCATACTATTGCATACCTGCTGATACACCTTGTGTTTCCTGGTCTCCATTCAGATGCTCCCATCATTCCCCTTTCCTAAGACTGCCTGTCTTCCTGTGCTCCTCAGCAGAATCTGAGCTGCTTGAGAACAGGATTCTGTGTGGCTAATGTGGAAGTATGTTTTGCATGACTTTATACATATATATATATATATATATATATATATGTCTGTATATGTGGTGTATAGGATTTCTTGTCTTCTCAGTGGGTGGGAAAGGGAATGGTGAGAAGAAGAGAATTTGGAACCAAAAATAAGGATTGTGTCTTTTTTTCTTTCTATTTTTGGTCTTTGAGTCCCCAACATCTGGCATGGTATATGATATGATATTATTTGATATTTGATATTTGATATGCTATGGCATGGCGTGGTATGATATGGTATGGTATGGTATGATATGATATGGTATGGTATGGTATGGTATGGTATGGTATGGTATGGTATGATGGTATGGTATGGTATGGTATGATGGTATGGTATGGTATGATGGGATGGTATGGTATGGTATGGTATGACGGTATGGTATGGTATGGTATGGTATGGTATGGTATGGTATGGTATGGTATGGTATGGTGTGGTGTGGTATGGTATGGTATGGTATGGTATGGTATGTATGGTATGGTATGGTATGGTATGATATGATACAATGTGATAAAATATGATGTATAGTATCGTATCATATATTACATTATATTATATTGCTTATTAAATGTTTGCTGACAGACTAACTGAAGTCACTTCCCCTTTTCTTTGGGCCTCAGTTGCCTTACCTTTCAAATGAGGGCTACAGGTCAAATTTGGATTAGAAAGGTTCTGAGGTCTTTTCCAGTTTCAATCTTTTGTATTCCTAAGCACTTTCCTAGGTCTTTCATTCTGATTTACAATGACTTTTCCAATTCTAAGATTTTATGTTCTAAGATCTCTCATAAGGGCAACTAAATGACTCAGTGAATAGAGAACTGGCCCTGGAGTCAGGAGGACCTGAGTTCAAATCTGGCCTCAGACGCTTAACATTTACTAGCTGTGTGACCTTGGGCAAGTCACAACCCCAATTGCCCAACCTTATCCCCTCCAAAAAAAAAGATTTCTCATAGTACTAACAGTTTTTAATAGGAAACCCTTCTTATTCTAGTGCCTGTCCACTTTTAATTATTTCCTATTTATCGTGTACCTAGCTTGTTTGCACACATTGGTTTCCTGTTGTTTCCTCTGTAAGACTGTGAACTCTTTGAGAGCAGGACTGTGTTTGCCTTTCTTTTGTGTCCCTAGCACTTGGAACAATACCTGTCACACACTAGGTGCTTAATAAATGTTTATATACTGATGGTCTGTATTCCAAAGTCCCTAAGAGTTCTAATCTTGTATGAAATATTCTCCATACTATCCTTCATTTGTCTTCCTTGTTCCTCTTCTACCTTCTTTCTCCTCACCCCTCTCTCCCCATTCAGACTCTCACTCCTTTACACCTGGAAAGTCCCTATGGACATACATCCTTCCCGCTCCACTACACCTCATTGTGTAGTCTTCTCGACCACCTGGACCAAAAAAAAAAAATAAATCTCGATTTCCTTTGATCTCCCTAACTGCACTGCTCATTACTGTACTGCACTTACTGACTTATAATGTCATGTGCTGCCTTAAATTGCTAGTTATCTTTTTATGCCCATATTTCATTTAGGCTGGAAACTGCCTGAAAGCAGGGAGTTTGTACCTGCTTGTATCCCCACTCAGCACCTAGGACAGTGCCTTATTTACACAATGTTGTCAGTCATTTCAGTCATATCTGACTCTTCTTGATTCCATTTGGAGTTTTCTTGGCAAAGATATTTCTATTTCCTTCTCCAGTTCATTTTACAGGGGAGAAGCTAAGGAAAACAGAGTTTAGTGACTTGCCCAGGGTCACACATCTAGTAGGTGTCTGAGGTCACATTTGAACTCAGGTCTTCCTTATTCCAGGCTCACCCTATTCATTGTATACCATCTACCTGCCTCTGAGTCAAGGGGCAATCAAGCCTTTATCTCCTTAAGCTTGGAGTCCCAATTGCTTGCCATAGGATTCCACAAAATAAGCTCTCTCCCAACCCAAGCATGCACTGTGGAATGAAAGCTAGATATGTATTCCAAAGACTTGGGTTCCAAACCTGTTTGATCTTGAGGAAGTTGCTTGGGAACATTGTGGTATAATGGAAAGAACACTGGTTCTGGAGTGGCCTTTCCCAATTAGAAGCTGTGTGACCTTGAGAAAATCTCTTAACTTCTCTGAGCCTCAGTTTCTTCAGCTGTAAAATGATGATAATATGATTGATCATTGAGAATCTTGATAATACCTTTCTCACAGAGTGGTTTTTTGGAAGACATCTTGTGAATCTTAAAGCATGATCGTACTTAGCACAGTGCCTGGTACAGCTGTTGGTACTTCATAATTGTTTATTAATTGAATGATTGTGGAAAATGTAAGTTTTCTATATTATCGTGCCTTCTAGCTAATTTGACCAATTCTTTTAAAATTTTCCTTTAAATTTTAAATTCTGCTAAAAGGAAGAAGGTGGTTTTACCATCACTTCTCTAGGACAGATATTGATCATTCTCCTGTCATATTTCAACTATTTAAAAATGCTATTTATTTTTTAAAATTATTTATTTATTTTTAGTTTACAACATTCAGTTCCACAATCCCTTGAGTTCCAAATTTTCTCCCCATCTCTCTCCTCCACCCCCCCCTCCCTATGGTGGCATACAGTCTGATATAGGTTCTACATATACCTTCACAGTAAACATTAGTCAAGTTGTAAAGAAGAGTCATAACCAATGGAGTGAATGATGAGAAAAAAGGAACAAAACAAAACACAAAAGAGAGAGAGAGAGAGAAAGAGAGAGAGAGAGAGAGAAAGAGAGAGAGAGAGAGAAAGAGAGAGAGAGAGAGAGAGAGAGAGAGAGAGAGAGAGAGAGAGAGAGAGAGAGAGAGAGAGAGAGAGAGAGAGAGAGAGAGAGAGAGAGAGAGAGAGAGAGACAGTAGTTTGCTTCAATCTGCATTCAGACTCTGTAGTTCTTTCTCTGGATGTGGATATCCCTTTCCATCATGAGTCTTTTGGAGCAGTCTTATAACCTTGCTTTGCTGAGAAGAGCCCAGTCTATTGAAGTTAGTCATCACATGTACGCTGTGTCTGTGATTGTGTACAAATTTCTCCTGGTTCTGCTCTTCTCGCTCAGCATCAGTTTGTATAAGTCTCTCCAGGTTATTATGAAGTCTGTCTGCTCCTCATTTCTTAAAGCACAATAGTATTCCATTACATTCATATACCACAACTTGTTTAGCCATTCCCCAATTGATGGGCATCTCCTTGATTTCCAGTTCTTTGCCACCACAAAAAGAGCTGCTATGAATATTTTAAATGCTATTTAACCAGTTCCTAATGTTCTTTGTTCATCTGTTGAATACTAGCAACTCAAAAGGTAATTAAGGGAGTAAAGATTACATCACTTTGAGGACCTGGGAAGTTTATAATAATAATATCATATCATATATTATATATAAAATTATACATATAATATAATAAAGGAACTCACATTTTGAGAAGTGCTTTCTTCATGACAGTCTTTTGAATCAGAGAGTGAAAATATCCCTGCCCCCATTTTGCAGATGAAGAAACTGAGACTAAGGGAGGGAAAACCACTTATTCAAGGATACACATCCTGAGTGTGAACCCAGCACCCCATCCCATCCCTGTGTTCTTTCCTCCTCACCATGTTGTTCTAGTCTGACAGATACTATCAGAAGTCATGGCACCATTGAAGAGGAGACAGCGTGAATGCAAACACTGTGCGGCAGGGTGGAATGACCCCTCTGGGCTAGCAGACCAAGGTTGCTAACTTATTGCATGCCTCTGGACTTGAGTTATCACATCTGTATAATGGGGATAAGTCAAAGCCTAACTCAAAGGGTTACTTCTAGGATTCAGATGGATATAGAAAGAGCTTTAGGGGGGGAAAGAACAAAATATGAAGTCACATTTTTGTACATCTGGATTTTCCTCTTTTTTTGATGTCTTTGAGATATAGAGCCAGTAGTGGTATCGTTGGGTCAGAGGGTATGCACAGTTTAATAGCTTTTTGGGCATTGCTCCAAATTGCTTTCTGGAGTGGCTGGACCAGTTCACAGCTGGAGGCTTTTTCTGTTGGGTTTTGATGAAGAGCAGAATTTGCAAAAGAAACTTCTCATTTTCTTGTTGAAATTTCTATGGTGTCCTGTGATTAACCATTTCAACCAGAAACTGAACCAAGATACTTTTCAGAAAGTGCAAAAACCTTAGGAAAAGTTGGAAAATGAAATCCAGGAGCAGTTTCCTTTTTAATAAGAACATCTAGGTATTGAAACAAAGCAGGTAACATCTCCTAGGATTTCTTTGGGACACCCAACTTCAAATTACATATTTAACAGCTTCTGTTAGATATGATATATATGCACATATATATAATACATATATATATATATACACAATGTGCATTTATATGTAAGTTACATATTGCATATGTAAATATTTGCATATATGTATATGGTTGTTGAGTGGTTTCAGTTCTGTTAGACTCTTTGTGACCCCATTTGAGGTTTTCTTGGCAAAGATACAGGAGTGGTTTACCACTTGCTTCTTCAGCCTAGGAAACTAAGGCAAAGAGGGTTAAGTGACTTGCCCAGGAGTACACAGCCAGTAAGTATCTAAGGCAATATTTGAACTCAGGAAGATGAATCTTTCTGATTCTGGGTCCAGCACTCTATCTACTGCACCACCTAGCTGTCCAATATGTATGTGTATACACACATCTGTAAGTATATGTGGATATATAACATATATGAGACAGAGAGAAGGAGGAAGAGAGAGGAAGAGAGAAATGGACAGAGAGAGAGAGAGAGAGAGAGAGAGAGAGAGAGAGAGAGAGAGAAAGGAAAAGAAAGAGGAGAGGAAGGGGGAGAGAGAGATAAAGAGAAAGGAGGGAGGGAAGGAGGGGGGAGGGAGATAGAGAGAAAGGAGAAAGAGAGAGACAGAGAAAGAGAGAGAAGGGAGGGAGAGAAAGAGAGGGAGGAAGGGAGAGAGAAAGGAGAAGAGGAGGAGGAGGAAAGGAGGAAGGAGAGAGAGAGAAGGAGGCAAGAGGAAGAGAGAGAGAAAAAAAGAGAGAGGAGGGGAAGGGAGAAAAGGGGAGGGGAGGGAAGAGGAGAGGAGAGGAGAGAAAGAGAGAGAGAGAGGGAGGGGAGAGGAGGACAGAGGGGGGTGGAAGAGAGAGAGAGTTTCCTGGGCTTTACTATGTTTTGTCTTCCAAGGAAAAGACATCAGTAGAACTGGGAAATCTGAAGGTCAAAAAGAATTTGGAAAGATGGGAGGAAAGAAAATCACCTGGAGAAATCCTGAAATAGATTTTTTTCCCCTTGCTATCTGTGCCTCCATCCTGTCCAGGGCTTTTGGGTCCTGCCACATACTTCAGTTGTCCAGAGAAGCAGCATTCTTTAGACCAAAGCCTGAAGTCTATAGCTGCCTAATTAGCCTTGTAAATATCACACCTGACAAGGGAGGTGATTCTGTTGTACTTTTTCTCATTATTAGGCAGCTTGGTATATAGAAAGGTGCTATGAGATGAGATAGGAAGCAGGGAATGATAGTTTTTGTGTATTTGTTCATTTTAAAATCTGAAGAAAATTATTACCAACTTAGAAACCATCCACAAAAATAAACATTCAAACATACAAACAAAATATGATTCTATATGAACTGTAAACTACTGTTTTAAAATGTATATTTTAACAAAACCATCCTGTTTGACTCTGTGTTCCCTTCTGAACTCATTCCCCTGTGTATTTTTTCTTCTTTTGTTTTTATTTTTTTCTAGTCACGATCCATGTTCATTTTGTTTTTTTGAATCTACTTTCTTCACAATGCATCATTTCATATGTCTTCCCATATTTCCTTACATTCTTCATCTTTGTAATTTCTTATGGCACAATAATATTGTATTACATTTATAAACCACAGTTTGTTCAAACATTTCCCAATCATTGGGAACATGAGTTGTTTCCATTTTTCCCCTCTCCTGTAGATAATGCTACACATATAACTTCCCCTTGCATCCCACCCCAAGGTTTCCTTAGACTTTAATCTGAGTGGTCAGGATCAAGAGTTTTGTAGCTCTCATAATTTAGTACACATTCCTGTACTGATTTCCAAAAATATAGCATCAAGTGTTAGCTCTTCCAGAATTATGTGCTTGTTCCTCCACATCCCTGCCAGTGTTGAATTTTTAGTATTTTAAACTGTTTTGTAAAAATTAATTTAATGGCTAAAGGTAATATCTCAAAGTTATTTTAATCCTTTTCTCTGATGATTCCTCTTGAAGAGATTTCAGGTGGCTGTTGGTAATTGGTGTTTCTGCTTTTGAGAACTGCTTGTAGGGATCTTAGCTTAAATTTCCAGATGAGGAGATTTTGGGTTTTCTTTCTGTCTTCTCAGTGTCTGTGTTAGAACCCTTGCTCTGGCTTTGTTGTTTTTTTTTTTAATGGGGCAGCACTGGACTTTGAGTCAGGAGAGTTGGGTTTGACACCTGCCTTTGATACTTACTAGCAATGTAATCATTGGCACTTAACCTCAGGCTCAGTTTCCTTATCTGTAAAGGGATATTGGCACAATTGACAAGGTTGGGGCTGCTAAGCGGTGAGGTGATTATAGCTCTGTTGGGCCTGCAGTCAAGAAATCCTAAGTTCAAATCTGGCCTCAGACACTTACTGGCTGTGTGACCCTGGGCAGGTCGCTTAACCCTGTTTACCCCGGTTTCCAATCTTTAGAATGAGCTAGAGCAGGAAATGGCAAACTGCTCCATTATCTTTGCCAAGAAAACCCCAAATGGGGTCATAAAGAGTCAGACATGACTGAAATGACTGAACAACAACATTTGACAAGGTTAGTGTGGGCAAATTTGTGAACTTCGTTAGCTTTTTAATACACTTGCCTGAATTTCCACGTTTCTTGCTAGCTTCAGGGTCCTATAGGAAACCAAATGCGTCCTTTCCAGTCAGAAAGGGTTAAGCCGCTGCCTGCTAGGTGGTCCTTGGACAACATCCAGCTGCCAGTTGGTCTCCCCCACATTGACTCTCTAAAAGCAGGATCTGGGAGAGGAATAGAAGGGAAGAGGGGCAGAAGATTTACAGAACCATAGTCCCCTTTTATAAGCCTTTCCAGACCAATAAATATGGTTTCCCTGATTTACAGAAAAGAAAAAAAAGGCAAATGGGAATGAATAGTACTACGTAAGATTTTTTTTTTTCCAGCAGGGTAGGTCTGTAGTCCTGAAAGGGGTGGGAAAAAGAAGGGAAGAAGGTAGTAATGTTCTATGACTTCTGCAGTTGGGAAGACATCCCCTGCCCCCAGTCTTTTTGCTGATGTGATTTTACTGTATTGTGGGACTGGCTGTCTTAGATCTAGAGTTTGGAAGGACATCAGAGGCCATCCAGTTCAACTACCTCATATTACAGATGAGAGGCAGAGAGAGATTAGGTGACTTGACCAAAGTCACACAGCTAGGAAGTAGCTGAGGCTAGATTTGAACTCAAATATTCCTAACTTCAGGCATCCATGTGCCATCTAACTACCTGTAGAAGTCAGTCTTTGCTTTGAGCTGCCACAGAAAGACCTTCCTTCCCTACAGGATTTTCTCAGTACTCAGTTCAGTTGTCCTGATAGGGGCAGAGTAGATCTGATTTGGAATTATGCAGAGATAAGCTGGAAGTAGCATGGTTCATAATAGCTTTTCAGTGGAACAATTAGCTCACATCCATAGAGTGCTCTATAATTTAGGAATAACCCCCATTTCTATAAGAGCTCCTGGTTTGCAAAGTCTGCTCCCTATGCGAGGGAGTGAGAGAGTATAAGTATTATCATTGCAGTTTACAGATGAGGAAATTGAGGCTCCCCAGAGAAGCCAAGTGACTTGCCTAACTAGGGTCATATGACTAGAATTCTGGTTTTCTGACTTCTAGCTGGTTCCTTTCCCACTACACTGTGCACGTGTGCTCTCTATTTCTCTCTCTCTCGTGCTCTCTCTCTATTTCTCTCTCTCCCTCTCTCGGTCTCTCCTCTCTGTCTTTCTCTGTCTCTGTCCCTCTCTCTGTGTCTCTCTTTGTGTCTCTCTCTGTGTCTCCCTCTCTCTCTCTTTCCCCCTCCCTCCCCTTCTCTCTCCCTCTCCCTCTCTTCCTCCCTCTCTCT
>JAQQSW010005632.1:0-14141 GCA_028646575.1 Pseudocheirus occidentalis | reverse complement strand
GGCCCTAACCTTATCAATCACTTCTTTTGTGACCTCCCTCCAGTCCTAGCTCTCTCCTGTTCAGACACATTTCTCAGTCAGATGATTAATTTCCTTGTGGTGCTTGCTGTTGGAGGAACATCTTTCCTCATCCTCCTCATCTCCTATGGGTACATTGTTGCTTCTGTCCTGAAGATCAACTCTACTGAAGGCAGATATAAAGCTTTCAACACTTGTGCCTCCCACTTGACTGTGGTGACTCTTCTCTATGGAACTGCCCTCTTTATGTATCTTCGACCCAGCTCCAGCTACTCCCTAAGCCGGGACAAAGTTGTGTCTGTGTTCTATTCAGTGGTGATTCCCATGCTGAATCCCCTCATCTACAGCCTGAGAAATAGTGAGATCAAAGCTGCCCTGAAAAAGGTGCTGGAAAAGAAAAGGGTCTCGTAGAGACTTTCTGTATTAGCAAGTTAAAACCTACTTCCCATAACTATCTGAGGTTAAATCATCAGGTACCCTTTCTGGACTCAAAGAGCACAAAACAATTCATAAGTGGGTTAGGGATGTGTTTTTAGACTAGCATTCAGAGAATGCGTAAAATTAATCTTTGGGGATATGTTGCAGCTTCTCCACTGTGTCTCTCTCAGGATTTGGATGACCCACAGATTTTATGTTTTGGAAAGTGCTGGGATTCCACAATTACAGCCACATAATAGTAAAAACAATATTGACTTTAAACACATGGGCTTTTGTTTCAGGAAGAAATTAGGGTTGTTAAGATCACTAAGTCATTTTCTAATATAAAATATAAAATCATTCATTTAGGGCACAGATTGTCATCCATTTGCCAAATTTGTCCAAGATATATGTCCCACTATATCAGCTGTAATTGTTGTCATTCAACTATATTTCACAGTCTAGACAATAGGAATTCTTCATTCACTTGTTTGGTTTTTCTTCCTGTGTGAATATTTGTGCCCCACTCTTTGAAGTAATTATGAACAACTTCATTGGGTCATCACTTCATGTAGATCATTCAAAAAACAACAGGATAAAAATAGGTTTTTCAAGGCACTTTATAAATATCTCTTGGCCCTCATGACAACCCTGAGATGTAGGTATTATTATTATGTCCATGAGACAGATAAGGAAACTGAGGCAGGGAGGTTAAGTTACTTGCCTAGAGTCACACAGCTAGTTAATGTCTGAGGTCAAATTTGAAATCAAGTTTTCCTAACTCCAGACCTAGCACTCTATCCATAGTGTCACCAAGGTATTCAAGGATATAAGAAGCAGCCTAAATAACATCATTGAAGAGAACAATGACCTGAAAAGGAAATGAGTTAGTCATGTAATGGGATCAAGGATAACAAATTAATGGCCCAAGTGCTCAATTACTTTCATGGAACTTTATTTCTCTTCCATCAAAGGCCGTATCCATAAGGAGATCCTGGTGACAGTGGCCTAGCCCCAGGGAATGGTTGCATAAATTAGGGCATATAAACACAGAGACATAGTGGTGTAGTAGAGACTTGGTTTTAAGTACTTGCTCTAACACATAAAAACTCTAACACATAAAAGCATGCATATATTGTTGTTCAGTCATTTCAATTGTGTCCAACTCTTGGTGACCCCATGTGGGATGTTCTTGGCAGAAATAATGGAGTGGTTCACCATTTCCTTCTCTAGCTCATTTTACAGATGAAGAAACTGAGGCAATGTGTGTATGTATATATATGTGTGTGTGTATATATAGAGATGTGTGCATATAATACGTATACATATAAATATATATATATATATATATATACATAATGTACATATATATTCTCCCTTCACCATGTACATGAGTTTGATTGGTGAGTGAATGCAAATTCATCTAACTAGTCCCAGACCTTCCATCACATCCATCCACTGGAGACAGATGTCTCTTCACCCTGTTGATTCCACATGCACCCACTTCAACCTCCATCTCCCCCCACCCCCATTCCACATCTTCTTTTGGCAACAGTAACCCAAACTTACCCATACTTGGGAGCTTAGCAATACTCATTACATTGGATTAGATTGTATCTGTAACTGTGAACATCTTGGCATGCTTCTATTTGTCAATGGAATTTAAAACTAAATGTATTAATAAAAAAACTGTTTAAAAAAGAAGGCATTAGACTATATGATCTCTAAGAAGATTTTGTAATGCCATGTACTAGCAGATTCCCAAAAAAATGCTACTGTGAACAGCTTTTAAGGTTCAGATTACACAGTATAATGAACACCCCATTTATTCCATTACAAATCAAGGCAAATATTCACAACAAATCACAATATAATATCCACAACATTACATCTTATCACAGAAAATCACAATATAGTGTTCACAACAGCTTAACATTAGAATGGTCACTCATGGGACAATCATAGATTAATCAGTCACTTATCCAGCCATAAAACTGAAAGACTAAGACACACCGACCACAACTCTGTGAATTAAAACCAAATTAGACAAATAGCAAGAGCCCTCTTTAATGTATTAGGTGGCCAAATTACTATGTCTTCACTAGCAATAATTTCCAAAGCTTTTGTTCCCTTTAGTCTATGATCCTATGAATCTTTAGCAAATGACAAAATCATGGGGTTACAAATATAATCATTTACACTCTTTTTTAAAAAAAATATTGATGTCACTTGTTTTTATATTACAAACATTTATACTTTATTCCCACTTTCTGAGAGTTATCTTGTAATGAAATGAAATCATTAAATACAATGATTACAATCATTAAATATAATAAATACAATAAAAATACAGTGACCTCGTCTAAAAGTGGTTGCAACATTTTGGATCTGTAATACCACTCCAGTTATCTGTTTGCTCTGTTTTGTTTTGTTTTGTTTTGTTTTCAGATTAATGGAAATCTATTTTCTCTCCCTTTCCCCTGACCCCCATTGGGAAAAGAAGAAAAAATAAATCAATTTCCTGTAACAAGTAAACATAGTGAAGCAAAATCTTCCATGGACATAGTGTTTCATCTCTGGCATGAATATTGTGTTGCATCATCAGTCTTCTGGAATCACAAATTATTATTGTATTGATCATACAATGTTCTTTCAATTTTCAAAGTTACTTGTTTTTACATTTTCATAATTGTTGAAATATTTCTCATGGCTCTATTCATTTCTTCTTCATCAGTTTTTCAAAGTCTTTCAAAGGTTGTTTTAAAATATTGACATTATACTATAAATTGTCCTGGTTCTTCTGACTTCATTTTGCATCAGTTCATTCAAGTCTTTCCATGGTTCTTTGAAATTATTCATTTCTTACAGCATAACAGTAATTAATCACATTCATGTACCACAACATATTCCATCATTTCTCAATTAATAGATAGCTTTGTTAGTTTCCAGTTTAGTTTTGCCACTACTAAAAAGTTGCTATACAATCACTTTTTAAACATTGTTTTGTATAGTTGTTTTCATTTGTGTTTTTGTCTTCTTTTTTGTCGGGGGTTGGGGAGTGGGGAATGCTTTCATGTTGCCGGTTTTAACGTTGCAGTAGACAGAAAGCTTCTTGGCAGCAGAAGCTATTTTCTTTCAGTCTCTTGCAGTGCGTGGATATTCTAAAATGCCCAAATGAATCTGTGTTCTAAGTGATGCATACATACTCTCAAACAATGCAAATCCCAGATCACCTATACTTGACCAAACTGCACACCTCTTGTCCATGTCTGTTTCCTCATGAGATTGGGGCAAGCGGAGAAGGAGAGAGTCCGTGCAATGATTTGGGAGCATTCATTCTTTCTTTTGACATCACAAGTGTAACAATGGAGCACACAGGCTCAATTATCCCTCCCCCTGCCACATGATTAGCCCAGCTCCCTTTTCTGCTTGTATATTTCTTTGATGACATCCTTTATTTCAATTATCCCTCATAGTTCCTGGTTTCAGAATGTGTTACCTGCTCACACAGCCCACTGTGCAGGCCTTAGTATAATCTCTTCACTTGGAAGTACCTTGGAAGTAAATTTACCTTGGAAGTAATTCTTCGTTGCATTGGATTGGATTGGATTTGTAACACTTCACATCTTACCATACTTCTATTGGTAAATAGGATTAAAAATGAAATCTATCAATAAAAAACTCAATGGTAAAAAAAGAAGGGATTGTAATAGATGCTATCTGAGGTCCTTTCCAGTTCTAAAATCTATGATGTTTCATAGACAAGAGTGCTCTGTAATCATCTGTACGTCCTGGTTGTCTTTGTGAATGAAGGACGAATGACAGACTGTGAGTAGTCCGAGTTGCCTGAATGACAATCCAGCTGGCCAGTTCCAGCTGAGCATCTCAGCTCATCCTGTCCTGTACTGTCCTGTCCAGTCCTGTCTCCTCTCCTCTCCCCTTACCTAAGAGTGTTCTGCCCAAAGCAGGGCAAATTTTGATGACCAGAAGCTATCATAATTAACTAGATTTCCTTTCACTCTCGATCCCAATAGGGTCCTGCCCAAGCATGACTTAATGGTTATTTCTGGACCTTCCTTGCTCAGAGTGAATGTAAATAGTAAGTGTTTCTCTTTTAACCAGAAACTCTGAGGGTCTTCCCTTTCTGGTTTGATTTTTTTTAATTAAAGGGGCCATCCCTATACTCACTTCTTAAAGAGGCCTATTCACTGAATGGGCATTGCCTCACTCAAAGCGAAAACCTGGAAAGATCTTTGCTTGAAAGGGCCAAGTCTCCTGTTGCATCCTGGGCCATCTCCACTCATCATGATCAACATCTAGCCACTGGACCCAGATAGCTCTGGAGGAGAAAATGAGGCTGGTGACCTCACACAGCCCTTCCTCACTCAAATCAAAGTCAATTGCAAGTCATGTCATCTCCCTGATGGTCTTTTTCAAGAAGGAAGGACAAACCACTCAACTAACTAAAACGGAAATATCTTACATTCCATTTAACCAGTGTCAACATGTTCTTGACTATTACCTCTAGGGTATAAGCCCCAGAGCACAGAGGCTGAGAAGCACAAAACTAGCTAATTAGAAATGAGTCTTTGGATATCTTCCAGTAGTATTTGTGTGTATGTCTGTGTGTGACATTTTAATGACTCGTCAAGAATTTGTACTGTTACCTGTAACAAGATAAAATTCCATGTCCTTCACAAAGTCCAACAGTGTTACCTGCCCTGCAAATTACACCAAAGAATTGTGTACCTGGGAATAAAATAGGTCGGATAAAGCTGAGGTGGAGCACATTGGATGGAAAAGATGGGGGTCCTGGAGACACTGCCAAAGTGATGTGGAGGTAGGTCAGGGAGTGGTCTGGCCCCACGCTTAGTTAAATGCTCAGAGCCTCCAGAGTTAATAGAGCATTCTCAGAAGGACAACATTGCTTTTTAATATTTTTATTTTTAAAAAATACATAAATGGTGTTTTCTACATCCCTTTTATAAAATCTTTTGATCTCTCACGATGACTGAAACTGACCCCACCCTCTGAAAAGCAATGGTTACTGAGCACAATCTCTCTGGCCGGGTCTACCAAGCTGGAAAGCTCAACAAAATCCTGAGTGTTCAAAGACCACCCCTACTCCAAATGGAGAGGCTCACTACCAGAAAGTGGCCTAGACTGATCATTTCATGACCCCAGAATATTTGGTCCATAGTAGGCACTTCACAAATGTTTGTTTCAATTATTTGGTTGTTTTATTTTATTTTGATTTGCCTGTATTATTGGTTTGCTTTGATTTGTTTTGTTGATTGACTAATTGATGTAATTATCTACTAATAGAAAGGGTGGAGTCTGATGTCCCTGAACCAGTTCAGAGTGCCCACACTAATGAAATCACAGATTTTAAAAGAGAAGTTGTTTTCTACTTGGCGCTTTATGATCTTGTATGACAAAAGGATCATCAATGATTGCTATAGGATCATGGATTTAGAGTTAGAAAGGATATTTGGTTCTTTTTTTCCCCAACTATGATCTTATTATATTTTATTTATTTCAAGTGTTTTTTTCTGCCCTTTATCAATTATACATTAGCCGTTTACGGATATCCACCCTCCACGCAAATGAACAGATGAAAACAGGTTAATGAAAACTGACCTGTGCCACAACCAAGTTTGACATCACATTCTGAACCCCTACAACCTCACCTATCTACTAAGAATACAGAGGATGCTTTATCATCTGTTGTCCAGGATCAAAGTAAACATAGCTGTCAATGAGTCTGCCTGCCTTTGGGGGATTTTTCTCCATGTTATTATCGTGGTATATGATGCTTTCCTGGTTCCCTCTTCTTTTTATAGAGAGGAAGGTAACAGAAGTCCAGAAGATGAAGCACCTCCCAAGATCACATAAATAGCGACAGTCATGACTAGAACATGTATTTCCCGACCTTCTCCAGTTCCGTTTTCATTTTTCCTTTTTTCTTTATTGAATATCCAAATGGCTTTATTGAAAGCCTAGGTTTACACAGGTAGGGATTTGAGGCAGTATTCCATTGAAAATATGACCCAATTCTCTTTTCACTCTGCTTCTCTTATATTTTCCAGGAAACATATCCTGGTGACTCAAGGTTCTGCCTTCTAATGTCCTTCTCTGGCTCAGGATTCCCTATAAGGAAATTAATCAATAATATCCAGTTGTCCCCCCCCATCCAGAAACATAAATACACTGTATGCCATTCTTAAGATGGGGCCACCAGCTGTCTCGAGCCCACAATGAATGCCTAAGATATTACACTACCACTCTATTCCTCTGATTAGCCAGAATAATATTAATCACAATAATTAAGGTTTCTAAAGTAGGTTATGTTTATAAAATGCTTCAAAGTTGCAGAGTACTTTACATACAAAACCTCATATGGAGCTTTCCAACAATCCTCTAAGCTAGTACTATGATTATCATCATCCCTTTTGCATATATGAGAAAATTAATTCTCAGAGAGGTTGATTTGTTAAGGTCACATAGCCTGGGAGTGTCTGAACCAAAGTATTCATTGTTCCAAGTCCAGAGCTCTGTCCATTCTGCCACTATACCTCTCAACAGCATCTGGATGTTGACAAAGCATTTTTCAAGTGACCCAGAGATTGCTGGGTAGAATAGTGTGAAAGAACTGGATGTGGTTGAGATTGTACTGAACACAGAAGCTAAAAAAAGCCAAGTTTCTATCCTCGTTCTGATGTTTGCCAGCTGTGGTCATGGATGAGTCACCTAATTTATTTTCATCTGTTTCCTCTTCTGTGAAATAGGGCTAATACACCTGAACTACCAACTTCATAGGAAAGTACACAATGAATAATAAAGTGCTTGGCAACCATTAAAGCACGTAAATGTCCACTATGATTATTGTTAAAGTTTGACTTTTGCTATAAAGGAAGCTAAGTGGTACAATGGATAAAGCTGAGCTTTGAGTCGGGAGGAGTGAGTTCAAATCCTACCTTAGACATTTACTTAGTTATGTGCTTTGCAAAGCTTAAAGTGCTATATAAATGTTAGCTATTAGTATTATGGGAAGCTAGGTGGGACAATGGTTAGAGTGTCTGATCTGGAGTCAGGAAGACTCATCTATCTGAATTCAAATCCAGCCTCACACACTTACTAGCTGTGTGACCATGGACAAGTCACTTAACCCTGTTTGCGTCAGTTTTCAAATCTGTAAAATGAGCTAGAGAAGGAAATGGCAAACTACTGCAGTATCTTTGCCAAGAAAACCCTCAAATGGAATAACAAAGAGTCAGACATGACTGAAACAACAAATAATTTTTTTTACCCTCCATACTTTTGCTGTTTGTTCTGTTGAATATAGTGAGAGAGAGAGAGAGAGAGAGAGAGAGAGAGAGAGAGAGAGAGAGAGAGAGAGAGAGAGAGAATCTTCATCATAGACTCCTGATTAAATCTAGGGCTTTTCATCCTGAGATTCCCTTTGTCCCTCCCTCATCATATGTTCCACTCATTTACAAACTTGCTGGCAATTGTCAGCTGTTTTACAATTAAAATTAAAGTACAATTTAAAACAGCTGGTGTTTATCTGGAGCTGAAATCCATTATAAAATACAGTCATAAAGTAAAATTTAAGAGTACACTAAGTGGAGATGGGGCAGGGTAGGGAGAGGAAGCATAGAGGGGATAAAATCCCCTGTCATAGTTTGGCAGGAAATTGTATTCAGGTAGTTGTCTTGAGCAACTCAGGGAGCCATATCAGGCTCCAACCACTAATAATTCTCTTCAGTTTAGGATAAATGTGTCCTTTCCTTGCAATCTACCCTTAGCCTGGCAGCCCTAGTGCTCCTCAGTTCCCAGGTTTACTCAATATCACATAATTTCCACCTCCTTTAGTCCTTCTTTTCAGCTAGAAATACACTTCCAAATAACCTCCTAGCCAAAAAAAAAGTCTACCTTAGGAAGGACATTGTGAAGCTGTACAGAAAATTGAGGAGGGCAACCAGAGTGATAAATGACCTCAAGTTCATGCTTTGTAAGTCTACATGAAAGAACAGGGTCTATTGAGCATGAATAAGAGAAAATCACCAAAGGCATGGAAGATAGAAATGTTGCATAGATATAAATTTTTAAGTTCTATATAAAGAACTTTTTAATAATTCATATAAAGACAAACTCAGCAAGCATTCAATAAGCCCCTACTATGTACCAGGCAAGGTACTAAGTACTAGTTATGCAAAGAAAAGTAAAAAAAAAAAAAGTCCCTGCCCTCAAAAAGCTCACATTCTAATGGAAGAAATTACATGCACACAACTAGACACAAAAAAGGATAGACAGACAGACAGACAGATACATAGATGCATAGACAGATACGTAGATAGACAGACAGACAGACAGACAGACAGACAGATAGATAGATAGATAGATAGATAGATAGATAGATAGATAGATAGATAGATAGATAGATTATAAATAATGAAGGAAGGGCATTGGAATTGAGGGGGACTTAATTCTAGGTGGCATAGTAGAAAGAGTGCTGGGCTAGGAGTCAGAAAGATTCATCTCCCTGAGTTCACATCAGACGTCAGACTGGCAAATCATTTAACCTTATTTGTATCAGTTTCCTTATCTATAAAATGAATTGGAGAAGGAAATGGTGAATCACTCCAGTTTCTTTGCCAAGAAAATCCCAAGTAGGGTCACAAAGAACTGAAATGCCTGAACAAAAACAAGAAAAGGCTTCTTGCAGAAGGTGGAATTTTAACTGAGCCTTTAAGGAAGCCAGGAAAACCAAGATGTGGAGAGGAAGAAGGAGAAAGTTTTAGGTATGAGGGCAGTCCGTGAAAATAGCCAGATTTGGGAAATGAATTTTCTTATACAAGAAACAGCAAGTAAGTCAATATCATTGGACTATAGAGTATGTGGAATGAACTTTGTTGAGAGGAAATGGGGTCCCCCTAAATATCCCCACTTTCAGCCAATACTTATGTAGCACAAACTTAAGGCCCTAGAAGTCTTCAAGCAGAGGCTGGGTGGTCACTTGTTCATTATGCCATAGTGGGAATGTGGTTTTCAGGTATAGGTTGAACTTGGACTCTGAGATGTCTTCTAACTCTGAAATTCTGTGCTTCTAAATGAGTCTGATCCTTCATTTCTTTGAGGAAAGAGGTGAAACTTGAAGTGTCCAAATGATTTTTCCATATTCCTCCTCTCACTGTAACTTCATTGGGATTTCATTAATGGGATGTGGAGCTTCTCTCCTTGGGATGGATAGCCTGCCTTCCTCATCTTAGGAAACATTTCTTTATTGTTACCAAAATAATGCAACATCTTGTAGTTAGACCTCTGGTAACGTCCCTCTCTGAACTGGGGCTGCTCCTCAGATAACAGACACATACATAGTCTGTAACTTGAAGCCTTTCCAGCTTGGTAGAAAAGTGCACTGATGATACAGCCTTCAAAAAGCAAAGATTGTGTGCCTCAAAGTCACTGCAGATCATGAGGGAAGGATAACAGTGGGCAATCCTTAAAGAGGGGGAGGTAATTCCCCGCTCCTCATTCATAGCCTATCATCTCTCATTTGGTCCTTGGAAATTCCCTGTTTCTGTGAGCCTTCCACCCCCAAAAAGGGATACAAAAAAGCGTGTGTATGGGAGCCAACTGAGTAGAACTATTCAAATGTTGCTCCATAGGCATTCCCAGACACGTCCCCTGAACAGAAAGATGTGTCATAGTTAGGGAAAATTTATGTCACAGTTTTCCCGAGAAGACACAGAGTGAAGGCACAATCTACCTAACTCACAAGATTCTCACTATTATCCAAACCCCATCATGGCAATAGAAGACAAGTGGCAGATTTAGAGTAGATCTAAGGGATGAGTCAGCCCTGGTATTTTTTTTCCTGAGCATCCAATATATACTTGGTGCTGCAGAGAATTCCATTAAAAGCCTGATTTTAAAAAAATTTAATTTTCTAATTCTTATTTGGCTCCTCCCAAGGTGGACCAAAAGAGAAGTTTCTACACCATGGACTTAGAAAACTATACCAGAGTGACAGAGTTTGTCTTCTTGGAACTTACACAGCTTCGGGAGCTGGAAGCTTTCTTGTTTGTGGCATTCCTTGCTGTGTACATAACGATGGTGCTGGGCAATGTACTCATTGTGGTCACTGTCACTTGTGAGTCTCGGCTTCACACACCTATGTACTTCCTCCTCCGGAACAAGTCCATATTGGATATTGTCTTCTCCTCCATTACAGTCCCAAAGTTTTTGGTGGACCTCCTGTCAGAGAAAAAAGCCATCTCTTACAATGGATGCATGGCCCAGATATTTTTCTTCCATTTTGCCGGTGGAGCAGACATTTTTTTCCTCTCAGTTATGGCTTATGACCGATACCTTGCAATCTCAAAGCCTCTCCACTATGTCTCGATCATGAGAAAGGAAGTGTGGGTTGGATTGATTTTGGCCTCATGGATAGGGGGTGGTTTGCATTCACTTGTCCAGATCATTCTGATCCTGCCCCTCCACTTCTGTGGCCCCAATGTCCTGGATGCTTTTTACTGTGATGTCCCTCAGGTGGTGAAGCTTGCCTGCTCAGACACTTTTGCCCTTGAATTATTGTTAATCTCCAACAATGGCCTGGTGACCTTACTGTGGTTCCTATTGCTTCTGGGCTCCTACACAGCTATCTTGGTGATGCTGAGATCACAAACAGGGGAAGGGAGAACCAAAGTCCTGTCCACTTGTACCTCCCACATCGTAGTGGTGACCCTACACTTTGTACCCTGTGTTTACATCTACTGCAGGCCCTTTACCACCCTGCCTATGGATATAGCTGTGTCCATCAACAATACCGTCATAACCCCCATGCTCAATCCCATTATCTATACCCTGAGGAACCAAGAAATGAAGTTGGCCATGAGAAAATTGAAAAAACGACTTGTGTCTGCTGAAAGTAATTAAATCATGGTGAGAGATTCAGAGCCAGACCGAGAAGACAAAAAAAGTTATTCATGCATTAACTTATTAAATAACCACTTACTAAGCACCTACCATGTGACTTTAATGGAAACATATTTAATTTCCTCAAACTGCTATTTTGGGACCAGGGCCCCTAGATCTCATCATTACTCATACATTAACGCTTTAGCATTCAAGCCTCCTGGACGATGGGAAGGAGATGAAGAAGGCAAAGTGATAAAGCTCTTAATTGGTTGGTTGGACTGTTTGTTAGGGTCTCTGTCGAAAAATATGATGTTGGAGAAAATCACCCAGGTACAATAGTAAAGTAATCTGTACATGCCATTTTCCACTATAGTAGATAAACTCCTTAAGGGAAGGAATTGTTTTATTTTTGTCTTTGTATCGTCAGTGCCTAGCACAGTGCTTGGGATACAGCAGGTACTTAATAAATGCATCTTGATTGTTGATTGACTGGGTATTGATTTCATTTCAGCATTCAAAAATATCACTTTCTAGCATCTGGCTTACCATATGTAATCAAGAGGTGACTCAAGCATTTGTCTTCATTCAGGTTTCAGTATAAAATTGTGTGACTTCATACAATTGTACAATTGTATGACAATTGTATGTACAAAAATTGTATGACTTCATCATTTTATCATAACTTCACCACAATACTAATGGAGATTATAACCCTTCTATGCCTTGGCAGATGGATAAATAAAATATATGTAACAAATATATATTCAATAAAAAAGACTCATTACCTACCTCGATAACCTGACAATGTGTGTCAATGTGTGCTTTGCCACTTCCTTTTCCAGTTTTATGCAGTCAGGGGTTAAGTGATTTGTCCAGGGTCACACATATTTTAACTCAGATCTTCCTGACTCCAGGTTCAGTGCTCTATTCACTGTACCACCTGATTATCCCCATCTTCAGACTTAGTTAGGTTGATCTTCAGGTGGCAGTCTTCCACTGGACACATACTTAAAGCTTTTCTAAATTGGTTGGACCTGCCAGAGTTTGTACTTTGTTAATATAGTCTTTGACAATCCAGAGTCTTCTCTAGCCACAGTGGAAGGAAGAACTTTAATGGAATATATAGATGATATATGAATGAATAGCAAAAAAAATCGTTTCCTTGAACTCTTTGTTAATTCTTATTTTAGACTAATATTAAAAATATTTGTTAACATTCAAATTCAAATCTAGAATGTTTCACCCAAGTTTATACCTAGGGAAATCATAAGATGTTCATGGGATTATCTTGCATTAAATACAGTAGCTTATTGACTCTTCTCCACTGGAGAGTAGCCATATTCTTAGTAGCAAGAATACATTTCACTAATGCATCAGTGAAAAAAGCACATAATTAAGCTTTATGTATAAAGGTCCTTTTTCTCCTCTTTTCCCTCCTCTCTCCAGCTCTTTCTCTTCTTCCTTCATTCTTCCCCTCCCTTATTTCTTTGCTTCCTCTTCTTCCTCCATTCCTCTCTTTCCCTCTTTCCTCTCTCCCTTCCTTCCTCCTGCCTCCATTTCTCTTCTTTTGCTTGCTTATTTTTTCCACCATTCTTCCCTTTCCCACCTTTCCTCCCTTCCTTCTTTCCTTCTTCCTCCCTCCCTTTCTTCCCCCATACTTCTTTTCTCTTTCTCTTCCATTCTCCCTTTTTTCTTCCTTCCTTTCTCTTTCAACAACAACAAACATTTGCAAAGCACCTAAAATGCACAAGGCTCAGTGCCTACCATGAGGGTTGCAGATGTAAGACACACTGTCCCTTCAAAGACATTTTCATATGGGACAGTTTGGAGACAGAAAGAGCAGGAAGAGTATTTTTTGTGTAAAGGAAAAGATTTGTATTAGCTGCCAAGGAAAAAGACATTGCTATTTTTATAAATGGGCATTTTTATTTCCTAAAAAGAGTGGGAAAACAACTTTGTTTTAATAAAAATCACAAATACATGAATGTGCAAAAAAAATAGTTTTGAGATAGGACCTGAACAATTTTGGACATGAAATGAATGGTAATGTTACTTATGAGACTCTAAAACCTAATGAATGGTGTAAAATAATGCCTCACATATGTACGAACAGTTTAACATTTTAAAGAGGCAGAGAAAAAATTCTTTATTAAAAAGTAGAGAAATCTAAGTGTAAAGAAACTATTTGAAGTACATAAAAGGAGATATTAGACTGTATCAAAAACTGCAGCTCATTTGCATTTGTCTTTTTTATGACTATAAAGGGTAAAACTTGGAAAATGAGAACTCATATGAGCATTTGAAGACTAAGGAATGATTTTTTTAAAACTATTGATAGAATAGGAAAAAATTTAGTCGGTATGAAAAACCAGTCACTGGAAGTCAAGAGGCTTTCATTTAAGCTAGTGAAGATGGAGGAACCTTCAAGGCAAATAACAGCAAACAAGGGGAGACTGCAAGAGGACAGACATCTGTGTCATGCCTACTATGTGTCAGGCGCTGTGTTCAATGTTTTACAAATATTCTATCACCTGAGTCTCTTGGCAGAGGCCAGTCATTAATCCCACTTTACAGTTGAGGAAACTGAGGCAGCTAAAGAAATTTTCCACTTGCAGTTCACTTTAAGTCCATCACAAGAACTGCCAATGAGAATAGTAGAGGCCATAGGGGAAAATATTTCACTTCCATCAAGTACAGAAAGTAACGGTAATTTTGCACTTGCCTACAGAGACAGATACATAGAAAGATACAGAGAGAGAGAGGGAGAGAGAGAGAGAGAGAGA
>JAQQSW010005631.1:0-14141 GCA_028646575.1 Pseudocheirus occidentalis | reverse complement strand
TGACTTCGAGAGACTGGGCTCTCTCAGCAATGCAGGGCTGTAACGCTGTTCCAGAAGACTCATGATGGAAAAGATTAGTTGTGGAGTCTGACTGCAGATCAAAGCAAACTCCTTGTTCTCTGTCTTTTTTGTTCTACTTTGTTCCTTCTTTCTGGTTGGTTATATCCTGTAATAGTCCTTCTTTACACCTTGACTAATGTTTAATGTGAAGGTATTTGTAGAACCTGTATGGGATGGCATGCTGCCATAGGGGCAAGGGGGAGGAGGAGAGGAAGAAAATTTGGAACCCAAAAGCTTGTGGGACTGAATGTTGTAAACTAAAAGTAAATGAATAAATCTATTTTTTAAAAAGATTTTGCTCCACAGAAAGATAAAAGAGTGGCTTAGAGTGGACATACATAGAAAGGTGAAAATAAATGAAAGCTGGGGCAGAACAGGAGACCTCCTTGGAACATCAGAGAAAATCTGAAGAGAAATTCCAGAATGTCCCTGTGAAGGGGGATGAAGGGGCAATTCATGCCCCTATAGTGAGTAAGCTTATTTTGCCCCTAATATGACCCACGAAGTGAGTAAGTTTAGCTTGTCCCTAATATGTACTATCAAGGACATGCGTTGTGTAGTTTGGCTGCCGTTTATCACTTCCCAGGAACTAACCATTTCTGGAACAGAAGCACTCATGGAGGAACTGGCTATTCCCCCAAACCTGCCATTAATCAACTTATATTTTGCAGCAGTATGAAGCCCTTTCCTTGGTAGTAGAAACACCTGTTGGCTAATTGGCTGCACAGAGGGCCAGATGCCAAACTCCTCGGCACAGAGCCACCTTTGTTCAGTGGACATATAATTCCCCATAGTCCCTCACTTACTTTGGAATCTCATCCATGGAGGAGACATCCTGCCTGGAACCCTCCTGGGTGGAACCCTGATGGCTGTACTCAGGATTCCCCAGCCTGTGTGGTCAGGTGTTGGTGCTTCTCCACCTGGTGATGTTTTCTTTTTCCTTTCTCTGTTTACCTGATAATTATTATAGTTATATTCTTCCTGATTCTGTGTATTGGGACTTTGCTTTCATTTTTCAAAGGCTTTCTTGTACTATTCTATGTATATAATTAAAATAGATATTGCTTCCTAACTGCACAGTGTGTCATTTATGGGAATGAATCCAAACCAAAAAATAATTCTACTCAATACAGGGGCTTCCAGGCTACATCCCTGGTCAGCTTAAACAAAAGGCCACAAGCTCTGGGATCAGCTGGGTTGGGGGCAGCCTCTGTCCGAGTCTCAGGAACTTTTATCCCTGGGACAGTGAGGGGAGTTGGGTGTTTGAGCCAGGGGAAATCAAGGGAACCTCTGCTGACAAGGAAGGTCAGACCCAGCTATATTACAGAGACCCCAGGGGGGCAAGAAAGAGATCCTGTGAGGAAAATCCAGGGGAATATTATAGTCAAATTGAGAAAGTCCCAGTTCAAGGAGAAAATATTACAAACAAGAAAACCACAATTTCCATCTGTCAGGGCCACAATTAGAATCACAGAAGACCTCACAGTGACCAAAAAGGAAAACTAAATGAAAAGAACCCGAACTTAATAGAAGATTTGACGTACAAGAGCTGAGAGAACTATAAGACACATACCAATGCCCAACGACAAGGGAATCACTAAAGGCAGACTTTTACCTTCCATGCATGTAAAATGTAAAACTTAGCTCTAAGACTGTTATGGGTAATCAGGTAGTTCATAAGAAAAAATGGGGCAGACCTGAGCCTGAAATGACTTCAAAAACTGAAACTGTGCAGAAATAGCTAAGAAGAGGAACTGTCTTATACAAATGAGCTGCCAGAGGAAGAACCAACACAGAGAAATTAGGTGGGGAAGAAGGCTGTTAGTTCTGGAAATTACTTTTATTGGGAACGAGTTCAAGAAAGAGCAACATGGGGATGGGGAGAAGGGAGGATTAGGGATGAGTATTTAGGGGGAAGTATAAGGGAATATGTTAAATGGGGGTTATAAAAGGTGTTTAGATTTATGAGAATGGGAAGAGAAGGAGTGGCTAGGCGGCACAGTGAATATAGCACTGGCCCTGGAGTCAGGAGGACCTGAGTTCAAATCTGGTCTCAGACACTTAACACAAAACTAGCCATGTGACCTTGGGCAAGTCACTCAACCCCAATTTCCCTCCCTTCCCCTCTCCAAAACAAATAAACCAAAAAAAGAGAATGGGAAGAGAAGGATTGTTGGGGGAGGGGGAAGGTAGGTAAAGAAACAGGAGGGGAAGGTAGCAGGCAGAAGTAAAGTAGAGGAGTCCAGAGGGATAGGAAAAGAGAGACACATACACACATAAAAACAAAGATTAAGATTAGGTTCTGTTAGGAAAAGCACATGTTTATGTATGCAAGTATGTATATATGTATATATGAACATCTATATGTAAATAAGTCCATGCTTAATTTCAGCCTCTGGCAGGGGGAGTAAGGAGAAAAATATAACAAAGCAAAAAGCGCACAGCAGAGGACAACAGAAAATGTACAAGGAAGGAAAGAAAAGCTGGACAGTGTCCAAGACAATGCAGAGAATTCACTCTACAGGCTTTCCTGGAATGGATACACTGCTGTACATGTCAAAGCCTCTCATGCTCGGCTGTGCATAGGACATTTTTTTTCCTCTTTACTTAATTTATATTTCAATTTCAGTATTTAAGTTCACAATATGTTTCTTTTTTATTGTGCATTTAAGTTTCAGTAAAAAATTTTTTTTTTAAGTCAGGCATGACTGAAGACAATGAAGAACGTCTTAAAATATCCTTATAAGCTTATAATCTGGACCCTGGTGTGACTTGTCTGTCCCATCCCACTGCTGTGCTCCACCCCCATCTCAATAGCCTCACTGCTACCAAGGTAACAAGAGGTTTTGTTCTTTCTTTCTTTCTGGAAAAATATTCTTTTCTCTGCCACTGAGCTTAGAGAACAAACTACCCCAAATGTCTCTAGGAAAGAGTTAGCTGGCTCCCAAAGGACAAAGCACCGGAAGTGAAGAAGGTGAACAAGATCAAATTCTCTGACTCCAAACTGGCTCCATGATTTTCTCCCCAGAACTCCCCAAAATAAATGCTACGGAAACTATCCTTCAGGCTTCCTGGGAACCACCCTGGGGTCCTTGCTGGCATACCCCTCTGGATGCTAGGAATCACAGCCTGGCTGTGGCCCAGCTAGGGTTTGCCAGCAGGAGACTCTCACCCAAAGAGGTCAACAGCCCCTGAATGTACAGTACACAAGGTTTACATAAGAGTGAAGGAATGAGGAGCCTGGGAGAGGGTCAGGGCAAAGGGTGACTCTTCAAGATTCCACTAGGTGGGGCTTGAGGTTGATCTGACCCAGTTACCTTTTTACCTAGTTTTGGGGTTGGAAGTTTCTGCCAGGACGGAGCATAAGAGGATGGGGAGAGGGGGAAGAAGATTGGCTCTTTTTTCAGAACAGGTTGTAAAACACATCCTTCTTTGAGTTATTTGCATCCAAGCACTAATGGGTCAGAACAGACTCCTATGTGTGACCAGAATGGAGTTAGCCTCAAGATGGAGCAGCTTTAGTAAGATGAACTTGACAACTGGGTTGACTGTTGACTGGAGGTGGGGTGTACAGCCAGACTAATGGGCAGGCTCTTAAATTCCTCAGGTGTGAGGTGACTGGGGCCTGAACCAAGAAAGTGACAATGTTGGGTGGGAAGGGAGTGTATAGGAGAGATGTCACACAGGTGGAATTGTGGAACTTTGCTCCAGACTGAATATGGGGATCAGGAGAGTGAATGTGAGAGCAGATGAGGAGAGCATGACCCTTCATCTCTGAGCCTGGACTACTGAAGGATTCCTTGGACAGCATTAGGAATGGAAGCTGATGGGAGGGTTGGGGGAAAGAGAATGGGTTTCATTTTGCAAAAGGTTAAGGGAGAAGCAAGAGACAGCAGTGTGACAAAAATGGAATTACTAGAAAAATACACCAAGGCAGGTGAGGTATGGAATGGGACCATTTGCACCTCAAGGGATTTGATTTAGCAAGAAGGATGACCTTTTCATCAGATACTGGGGTCAAAAAGCAAAAGAAGGTATCTGATTAATATAAGATAAGGAAAATAGGTTGGCTCCTGATAAATGTTCAGTTTTTTCAATGAAAGAGACCAAGTTATTAACTAGGAAGTTGGGAGTGGGCAGAGAACAAGTTATAACAGAGGGTTGGGGATGAATGAAGACTGAGAAAAGCTGCTGTAGTGAGTGGCACAGGGATTCAGCCTGGGAGATCTCAAAGAATTGCCTCGCCACAATGAGGGGCCAGCTGAGATGTTGTAGTCTCAATTTGGATGAATAAGAGCTACCTGGTGTACAGCTCACCCTCTGCATAGATATTATGATACAAGGACACAGCATAAAAGGAGTGGAGAACAGATCCAGGCTTTTAATTGAGCATGTGAAAAGCAAAGGTGGGTATTTAACCCTGCAGATTCTAGGGTCAGCTCAGATTGTAAAATTTGGCAGTATACAGCAGAGTAAGGGGCTGTGAGAGATTCTAGCACAAGCCCAATAAAAGATTCAGGATTTTCCTATCCCTACCAATAAGAAAGAAGCCCAAAACTTTATAGGATTCTTGAAATATTGGAGACATCACATTCCACATCTGGGACAAATTTTGAAACCCTTATATAAAGTCACTCGGAAGAAACATGAATTAGATTGGGGACTTGAGCAGAGTAAAGCTTTTGAAGAAGCCAAGACTGCTATACAATTGGCCCTATATTTATACCCTATGCAAAATGGCCCAGTGGAATTACAAACGACTGTAGAGGATGAATATGCAAACTGGAGTTTATTGCATGGACAAAGCCAAGATGTCCCCTTAGGATTTTGGTCTAGGAAACTTCCTTCACCTGGAGTTTAATATATGCCTTTTGGAAAGCAGTTGGTAGCTGCACATTGGGCTTTGGTAGAGATTGAACAATTGACTCTGGGCCATGAAGTGATATTAAGGTCTGGAATCCTGATTACCCTAGCTTTTCACAGATTTGGACATGCCCAAGACGCCAGCATAATCAAATTAAATGAAAATGGTATATTTAAAATAGATCTAAAACAGGCAAAAGTGGAGTTTCTGCTCTACATCAGTGTATAAGAAACATCGATGCTGAGGGACATGATACATCCCCTGAACAAAGGCAACAGTTGTTACAGTCCTTGGTAAGATGGAATGGCAGATATGACAGATTAACTGAAGAGAAGAAACACACATGGTTTACTGATAGAACAGCAAAATATTTGGCCCATAAATGACACTGGAAAGCAGAAGCCTATAACCCATGCAGTAGGTGGACTTTGGAAAGTACTGGGAGAGGTGGGAGTAGTCAACATGCTAAATTTATGACAGGACATCAAACCATCAGAACAGAAGGATAATGTTCGCTGATTCATGAGATGTAGCTAGCGGGCTAGGTACACGGATGCCCATGTGGAAAAATCAAAATTATGAAATTCATGGCGAACAAATCTGAGGCTAAGACACAGGAAGATACCTGGGACACGTCTTTGGTTACTGATTTGTCAGTTTTTCACATAGATGCTCACATGGCCAACATCACCAGAACGTGATTACAATGCATGTCGTCACCAACTAGCAATGATTACTACTAAACATAATGTCCCTACTGACACCAACTGATGATCCAGTACTAGCAAAATAGGTCCGTCAAATGGCTGGTCATCTGGGGGTCCAGGCCACAGATCGGGGGGGGGGGGGCTCAATACTGAGGAAATTATAATCTCTCACTCACCGTTAAAAAAAAAAAAGGAGCAAAGGATTGTCCTATATGTCCATTAGAAAAGGAATGAAATGTTCCTTGGGTACTAACAGTAGAGATAGCAAGGTGAAAAGCCCCAGCCCCTAACCAGAAGATAAATTATATTCGTCCACTACCCCAAGATAAAGGATACAAATTTATATGAATTTGTGCGGACACCTATGCAGGCATAGTAAAGGCTTATTCTTACAACAATGAAAACCAGAAAAACATCTGTAAAACTCTAGATGCCCTAAGTCTGTATTATGGAACTCCAATGCAGATTCAAAGTGACAATGGTCATATTACAAAGGTAATGAAGATATTGGATATTAAGCAACATAGGATGGATATATCATATTCCATATTTTCCTCATGTATCTAGGCTAATTGAAAGAATGGCTAAGAAATTTAAGATCTAATAATTCCTATCAGCATTGGAAAGATATTTGTCCACTGCTTTAAGTAATTCGAATAATAGAACTTAGGAAGTCCACCTCTAGCCAGAATGACTCCCCCAAATCTGAAAATTAGAAAACAGCAGACCCCTAAGATCCCAAATATTGTATTAGACTGAGGCAACGTGTCCCAGCACCATATCCAGTATCCACCAATTCTGATGGTGCAGCAGAATATGATTTATATTGTTAAGAGGACTTTTGATTGGACAGAAAATCACTACTGGAATATGTATGAGAATTCCTCAAAATCATTTTGGGTGGATTATTACCTAAAACAGGACTAGCAGCTCCAGGTATACGTGCATTGGCTAGACCAGTGGTTCTCAACCTTCCTAATGCTGTGACCCTTTAATACTCACATGTGGGCAGACCCACCTGGAGCCAGATAGAGTGGTGTCTTGATTCCTAAGACCATCGGAAATGTGTTTTCCCATGGTCTTAGGCAACACCTGTGACCCCTGTTAAAGGGTTGTTCAACCTCCAAAGGGGTCTCAATCCACAAGTTGAGAACCACTGGGCTAGAGTAATAGATTCTAATTATCAGGGAGAAATTACTGTGACATTCCAAAATTTAGGTGAACAACCCATACAGTTTTGTAAAATAGAATAGTGCAAATGATTATTATTCCTTTAAACAATAACCCTTGGTGAAAACTGACTCTCCTTCAAAAATAACTATCAGAGGAACTAAAGAATTTGGTTCTACTGACAGAACGAAACATGGGTAAAGCGGAAGGCAGACAATGTTCCAAAAGCTGCGGAAATTATAGTACATGGGAAAGATAATACTGTAACTGTTGTTTATTCAGGAGAGGAGGACTGCCAAATTGTACCCTGAACTCATACATTCTACTTTGAATGAGAACATGATGGTGAGTTCATGAAATCCAGATGCATGGCTGATCCTGTACGTTTCTTTTTGATTTTATGTCTGTTATATGTGAGATTTGTCTCCTGCAGGTTTGGTACCCTCCACCTGCAGATGCCTGACTGCTTAAGCCAGATGTCACCCCTGGAACTGATGTTGACAAAGGTCCAGATGCCAGCTAAAGAACTGACCTCTTGAATGGGTCTTATTAGTAAAGGTAAAGCTCTACGTCAAATTTCAGCATGAAGTAGCTGTGAAATATGAGACTTTTGCCTCATACCCTCAGATTTTGAGCCCCACTCATTTGAGGAGCGAATGGTGTGCTTTTGCTCAATTCCCAACTATAGGATACTGTTTTATGGGCTTATTTTGTGTTATTCCTGTTACACTTGTAAATTTCTGTTGTCACCAGTTATCCCTAAACTCACATTAATCTATAATGAAATACATTGCTAATGTATTTTTGCTATGTAAAGGAAATCAAACATCTTAGGGCGCAATGTAATGGTAATGGAAATCTGAAGATCTTGCCTGCCCTTTAATAAGCCTAAGGGAACCTGCAGATCTTCCTTCCTTTGAAGATATTCCCACTGCCTTACAGGCCACAAAATGGAATCACACAGAACCTGTGGTGGGAAGAACTTGCCAGAGGTTGGAGTAAAGCCCACAGGAAGCTGGGAGTCAGAGCCAGACTTGAGGGTTAGGAGGAGAGCAGGAATCTCATGCAAGGAGACAGACAGGCTTGTGAGTAAAAATTGGTTTTTTGCCACCTGCTGTGAAAGCAAAGGCTATGTTGGTCAGTAGGAAGGCTAAAGGATGCTGTGGCCCCCCGCTATGCTATGGTGCGTTAACTTTTATGTTGCTATGATGGATTTGGTTTCCTGGTGTTGGGATTTGGCTTTCTGGTATCTGAATAAATGTTTTGCTTCTGTCTTCTATGAGGAGAGTATGTGGATGGACTGTTATATCTTGTAATTTAGAATTACATCGGCATATTCATAATCGCTGTCAGTGCTGTGAATATTGCGTTGATGCTGCAGGGCCTTCTGAGTAACACTGATTAACACACTGATTGCATTAATGTTGTTTGTGTATACGTGGATTCTCTGATGTTTCACTAGAGAAGAGCTGCTTCTGAAAGCCTTTCCACACTGATTGCATTTATAAGGTTTCTCCCAGGGTGTATTCTCTGATGTAGGTTAAGAGGGCCTCTCCTTGTAAAAAGCCTTTCTACATTCCATTCCTAAGGTTTCTTTCCAATGTGGATTCTCCCATGTTCAACAAGACTGGAGCTGTCTCTAGAAGCCTCTCCAGGCTGACTCCATTCATAACGTTTCTTTCCAGGGTAAATTCTCTGATGTAGGGTAAGACAGTCTCTCCATTTAAAAGCCTTTCCACACTGATTACATTCATAAATGTTCTCTCCAGTGTGAATTCTCTGATGTGTGATAAAATTGGGTCCCTGTGTCAAAGATTTAATCACATTCATAAAGTTTCTCAGCAGTGTGCATTCTCTGGTGCATGGTAAGATTGGCCCCCTTTGTAAAAGATTTTCCACACTGATTTCAGTCATAAGGTTTTTTTCCAGTGTGGATTCTCTGAGGATTAATAAAATTGGAACTGCCTCAGAAAGTCTTTCTGCATTGATTATATTCATAAGAGTTCTCTCCAGTGTCTATTCTCTGATGTATGGTAAGATTGGACATCTTTCTAAAACTTTTTCCCCACTGATTACATTCATAAGTCTTTTCCCCAGTGTGGATTCTCTGATGTTCATTAAGATGAGCCCTCTGGGTAAAAGACTTTCCACATTGATTACATTCGTAAGGTTTTTCCCCAGTGTGGATTCTCTGATGTAAGGTAAGACTGTCTTTCCGTGTAAAAGCCTTTCCACACTGATTACACTGATAACGTTTTTCTCCAGTGTGAATTCTCCGATGTGTGGTAAGATTGGCCCCCTGAGTGAAAGCTTTCCCACAATGATTACATTCGTAAAGTTTTTCTCCAGTGTGGATTTTCTGATGTCCCTTAAGATTGGCACTCCGTGTAAAAGCCTTTCCACACTGATCACATTCATAAAGTTTCTCTCCAGTGTGGATTTTCTGATGTCCTTTAAGATTGGCACTCTGTGTAAAAGCCTTCCCACACTGATTACATTCATAAGGTTTTTCCCCAGTGTGGATTCTCTGATGTAGGGTAAGATTGTCGCTCCGTCTAAAAGCCTTTCCACATTGAGTACACTTATAAGGTTTCTCTCCAGTATGGATTCTCTGATGCACAATAAGATTGTTCACCAGCGTAAAAGTTTTTCCACATTCATTACATCCATAAGGTTTCTCCACAGCGTTAATGATCTGCTGTTCAGTGAGATGACTCCACTGAATAAAAGCCTGTCCATACTGATTAAATTCATAAGGTTTTTCTTCAATGTGCATTTTCTGATGTACTCTAAAAGAGGCATTCTGTGTAAAAGTCTTTCCACACTGATTACATTCATAAGTTTTCCCTCCCATGTGGATTCTCTGATGCTGAATAAGATGAATCCTCTGTGTAAAAGCCTTTCCACAATGACTGCATTCAAAAGGTTTCTCTCCAGTGTGAATTCTCCGATGAATGGTAAGATGGGAACGCTGCGTAAAAGATTTTCCACAGTGATTACACTTATAAGGTTTCTCTCCAGTGTGGATCCTGTGATGAACAGTAAGACCACGTCTATGTGTAAAAGTTTTTCCACATTGATTACATGCATGAGTTTTCTGTCCACTGTGGATTCTCTGATGTTCATTAAAATGAGTGCTCTCTGCAAAAGCCCTTCCACATTGATTATATTCATAAGTTCTCTTTCCAGTGTGGATTCCCCAATAAAGAGCAGAGATTTCTCTCCAAGTGAAGTCACAGGGACCACCAGCCACGAATCTTTGCTCCCGAGTTTCTTCTACACAAAGCCTGAGCTGTACGGGAGTCTCCTTCATCTCAAGTCTGATCTCTCCTTCTGAAAGAAATGAGCAAGAAAAAACACACACAGACACATATAATTATATCCCCTTCCCTTCACTGGAACAACATAAACTTCTTTATATTCTCTTTCCACAGGCAAAGAGAAAGATCTTCAGACTTCAAAAGTCTTCAAATGGGTAGAACGCATTATTTCAAAATTCCCTTAGCTCACATCCCAAGGATGATTTAATTTACAAAGACCCATTTACATGGGATCCTCACAAGAAACCTATGATAGAGGCAGAGTGTTCTTGTCCCATTCACAACTCAGGCTGTGAGCTCAGAATGGCTGAGTGACCAGACCCTAAATCCCAGATCTGAGACATGACCTCCACCCTGTGACTTAGCATGCTCTGTCCATAGTACTAGAAAGGTCGCTTCCACTCAATCTTTCTTTCTCACTTTCAATCCTTTCAGCACAGGTCTTACGTCATTTGGTGCACGCCTACTAAATATTTAAATTATTTCATGATCTTTCATATTTTTAAATATAATGCAATGTAGGTAGTAACAACTTGGAATCTTTTTTTTTTCCTGTTGCAGAATTTGAGGTCACATGAAGAATACCAGCACTGTTTTTTTGTATTTACCCAAAACATAAAAGATTTTATTCAAGCCTATTTAAATTTTTTCTAAACAAATTTTTTTTGGAATGGCAATCAGGGTCAAGGGACTTGTGCATGGTCACACAGCTACTAAGCGTCAAGTGTCTCTTACTTGGATTTGAACTCAGATCCCACTGATTCCAGGGCTCACACTCTCAAATGAACTGACTAGCTGCCCCTTGGCCTATTAATTTATTTTTATAATGATTATTTATTTCCTTTTTTAAAAAAGTTGCCTCTAAATGCTTCTTACTACAATAAAAATAAAATCCTTGTCATAAAGACTGCACATGTATAACCCATGTAAGATTGCTCACCATCTACCAGAAGGGAGATGGGAAGGACTGAAGGAATTTCAGTCATCCACTGTGTAAAAAGCCCATACAGGCAGGTTAAATTGGAACTGGGCAAGAGATGAAAGGTGCCAAAGTGGGGAAGACTGTGCTGCTGGATGAAAGGCAGAAACCATGAAAGCAGGCTGCCTGGGTCCACTAGAGGTTTGGGCTGCACAGTCTCAGCTGGACACCCACTGAGGCAATGCAATGCTTTGACATCTCCCTGAATAACTCCCCACCCCCTTCACCACAGCAGCTTTTCCAAATCTTTTCATTCATCTAACCCAGAGGCTTTGTCTCCCTCCCCCTCCCAACACACACACCTTTTTGCTTAAGAGCTTGGGTTTCTCATTCAAACAACTGGACCTTTAAGGAGAGCTGTCTTGTTCTCCTTATACCACATCACTCTGAAGATGTCTTTCCCTTTTTTGCCTCAGCATCAGATAAAAAGGTCATCCTTTTGCTTGCTAATGGCAATCACTTTATAAGAACAAATAATCCAGTTCCAACCTCTGATCTACCTGGGTTAGTTCTTCCCACAGTATTGGCATTTCCCCCCCAATTTTCACTCTCTCCCAAACTAAAGACTCCTTTCCTATTGTCACACTCAAATTTCTTTCCAACACCTTCAATGAGCCAGGCATCCCCAAGATATTGCCCAAAGTCTTTCCTGCTTTTCATGTCAAAATGCCTAGAGATGGCCACTTACACCTGGTGTCTCCAACTCCTTCCCTTTGCTTTCTTTGAATCTCTCTGCAGCCTGACTGTGTTCAAGGTCCAATAAGCCCACACGTGAGGTATTTCAGAGACTGCTGGTTCTTCTGGCTGCCTTATCTCCCCCAGTCCAGTCCTCAACCCAGTTGTCAAACTCAGCTTCCTAAAGCTCTCTTCTCCATGTCACCACCCCCTCAACAATCTACACTGTTTCTCAACAAAAAGGATCCAAAATAAATTGCTCCCCAGGGCTGCTAAACCACTTTATCACCTCCCCTTCTCCTACTCTTCCACATTTTTTTCACCCCATCACCCCCAAAAGATGCTGCAACCCGAAGGTGCGGGCCTATTTTCTGTTCTGTAAACAGGACGCTCCTCCTCCTGACTCCCTGGGTTTTTCTCACTTTCTCTCTTCCCTAAACCCCCCACGAGAGCCCCTCTCCCATAACAAGCTTTGCCAGTCTTCCCCATTTTACCTTCTACCTCTTGCCCAGTTCCAGTTTAACCTGTCCATATGGACCTTCTACACAGAGGATGACTGTGAAATCCATGAGGGCTGGGGACGTGTCTGGCATCTCTTTATGAGCCCAGTGCTCGGCAAAGGGCTTGGCATGGATCAAAATCATGAAAAATGTCTGCTGGTTTGAAGAATGTCTAAGAAAAGCTCATACTGGACAGCTGTAACCCTTTTGGTAGTTTCAGGAGATTTCATTCCCCAAATTCCAAATACTAATTTCCTACAAGATGATAAATTTATGCCTGGAAGGGAGTTTAAAGCCATGAAGTCTAACTGCCTTGTTTTACATAGAGGTATAATAAGGCTCCATGGCTGAGTGACTGGCCTAGGAAGCCACTGCAAACAAAAACATCTGAAAAAGGATCCCAAGTAAGGCCTTCCTGCCCCCAAATCTAGCATTTCCTTCACCACAACACATAGCAGCCTCCCATAATCACAGCTTAGCATAGACTGGATCCTTAAGAGTCTATCCCATATGGCTAACTTGAAGTTTCAATAAACTTTACTTTTTCTTTGGCTGAGAAGATTTGAGTGGAATTCTTTCCGCAGGACGCAGCATGTTGGTATTTTGGGGTCTCAGGCAGCCCTAATCCTCTTTGGCTACGTCTTTATTTTTACCTGCTTTCACCTCACTCACCTGGACAGAGGCTCCTCAGGTCTTCTTCCTCCAGGACCCATGGTGCTTCCCTTTGTTCAAAATAAGAGATCACATCTTCTCTGGGAACTGGAAGCCCTGGGGGTGGGGAATCAGGGATGAGGAAGGAGAGAGACTTGTAGGGAAAGGGGTATGGATACAGAGCTGCTCCATTTGGGGATCACTCCATTCTGGTCACATGTAGGAGTCTGTACTGACCCCTTAGTGCTTCTGGTACAAATAACCCAAAGCAGGACGTGTTGTACAACCTGTTCTGAGTAACAGCCAAACCCTCTGCACCCAACCTGCCATGCTCCATCCTGGCAGAGACTCCTAGACCAACAACTGGGTAAAAGGGTAACTGTCAGATCAGCCTCAAATCCCAGCAACAGGGACCTTGATGCATCACCCTCTGCCCTGCCCCCTGCCTAGCTCCTCATTCCCTGACCCCCATATAAAACCTAAGCACTGTTCACTCAGGTGGTGTTTGCCTCCTTGGGAGAGTCTCCTTTGTTCATCCAAATGCTTTTTCTCAGTCAGTTCGTTATTCCTGGCACCCACAGGGGCATGCAAGCAAGGACCCCAGGGTGGTTCTCAGGAATCCTGAGGGAAACTTTTCTTAGTATTTACTTTGGGGGAGTTCTGGGGAGAGTTAGGGAAGGAAATCATGGAACTACTTTGGATTCAGGGATCATAATCTTGTGCCCCTCCTTCATGAAAGGATGGACCCATGGCATGGTTTCCAGGGTCGAGAAATCAGAGGCAGTTGATTTGTGCAGTGGAGAGAGCCCTGGGCCTGGAAGGCCTGGGTGTAAATACAGCCTATGAGAGTTGGGAACTGTGTGCCCCTGGACAAGTCACTTAACCTCTGCTTGCCTCAGTTTTTCAAGTGTCAAATGGGCATAATAATATGACCTAACTTGGAAGGTTATTATGGGGATGAAGTGACATAATAATGTAAAAAAAGCCCTAGGCCCAGGACATAGCAAACAGCAGGCGAATGTAAATGCTTGTTCCCTTCCCTTCCTTTCCCACCATCTGTGGGGGAAGTTTAGGTCAACACACAGGAGGATTAAGGACAAACCTGCTGCACTAGCCACAACTGAGAGCCATGAACTCCCAGTGCATGCTGGTAAAACAGAAAAATGTTCCCAATATTAGGCCCATCCCAAAAGGGAAGGGCTCCATGAAAAGCTG
>JAQQSW010005630.1:0-14142 GCA_028646575.1 Pseudocheirus occidentalis | reverse complement strand
GGAGGCTCAGCTGCTCCTCGTGGCCGCCCTGGGGCCTTGCCTGGCTGCATGGTTTTGGGCTGGTCATTCTCTGCTCCTCTGCGGTGTGAGCTGCGCCTCTCTGTCCTGCTCCTCACACCTTGGCAGATGTGGGGGTGCTGGAGGCTGTAGAACCCCTGCAGGCTGGCTGCGGGGCTCGGCTCAGCTCCTTCCCACTGTCCCAGACCTGGCCACGGTCTCAGCCTCCAGCTGTTCCAGCCTCAGCCGCGCTGAGTCCCTGCTGCCGAGTTTCCTTCAGTGAGAGCTGTGTTCTCTGGATTTTTGTGAGTCTGAGAGTCCTAGACTTTCCTAGACTTTGTCTGGGCTCGTATTTTCTGGGTGTTTAGGGTGGCGGTGTGGGAGCTGCGGGACCTTGCTGCTTCTACGCTGCCATCTTGGCTCCGCCCCTCTAGGTTCCCCACCTCATTTTGTTGATGAGGAAACTGATGCTTGGAGAGAATGGATTTGCTTGAGGTTATGCAGCTAATAAATGGCTGAGCTGGGACTTGAAACTGTGTCTTTTGACTCAAAATCCAGGGCACTTTATGCTAGGTCAAAAAAAAATCAATTTCCAGAAAACAAATGTCTCCAAGAAAATATAATTCTTTCCTTCTAACACACACACACACACACACACACACACACACACACACACAGGTATATGTTGATCTAAGGAAATTGTTTAACCAGGGGCAACTAGGTGGCCCTGAAGTCAGGAGTACTTGAGTTCAAATCAAATCTGGCCTCAGACACTTAACACTAGCTGTATGACCTTGGGCAAGTCACTTAACTCCAATGACCCTCTCTTCCCCCCTAAAAAAAAAAGAAAAAAAATTGTTTAACCAATATTTGCTCATTTCTTTGGGATGACTGCCCCATCCTTATCCAGCTTCAGAGGGTCATTTGTGCACATCTTTTAAAAACTTTCCATTATCTCTAATGAAATTTTAAAAAATTGAATATCGTGCCTCATATTTTATGTACTTTCAATGGAAGGAGAGATGAATTCACATCTGTGTTTTATTAAGGATTCCTAATGACTTTGGGAAGCTAGGCTGTTTTTCATTGTTGTTAGAAACCGGAAATACAAATCAACTCTCAAACATTTAAGAACTTGAGGGTGTCTTAGATTCTTCAATGCTTAATTTCCTGCTTGGGTGGTGATGCCCTCTTAACATCCCTGAGCCTTTGAGGCTCTTTTTCCTCAAGCAGAGTCAAGCAGTTATGAGTAGAAAAAACCCAAAACATTGTCCCTTGACATTTTGCTTTCTTTGTGCAGATGGTTGTAGTAAACTTCAGGTAAAACACAAACTTTTTTTGGGGGGGGGAGGGTTAAGGGGAGAGGAGAGTGGAGAGAAAGAAATATCATCTAGGAATTAATGCTCTCATCTTATAGTCTTTTTATATGGATATAATGAACATAGAAAAACATCTTTAAAACATTTGGACATAGTGTTTAGCTAAGATTCCAAATGGAATCTGGACCTTTGGGTGTGAAGGGAAGTCTCTTTGTTCTACACTATTACTGTAGAATGAATGAATGCTGGCTGCACAGCTGTTTGACCTCAATTATCATCCCACACCCTATCAAGAGGAAATGACTGAAAAACTTGATGAGGTCAGAACTGGGAAATTCCCTCTAAGGGGAATTGTCCAAAAGGGTAGAGAAAAGGAATACAATACTTTTCTTTCTCACACTAGTATAATGCACACATGTATACTCACATATACATATACATATACATGTATATGTATATATGCGCACACACATATATACATACATATACACACATATTCATGGAGGGAAGACTGGGTAGTGTCATATATACATATATACACACATATACATATATACATAAATACATATACACATTCATGGAAGGAAGACTAGGTAGTGTCATAGTCATCTGCAGGGAGGTTTACGGGAATGAGAATTGATGACAGTGATGGTGGCACTCCTCAGAAAAAATGGACTATTTTCCAAATGATCTCATGGCTAATGAAACCATGATGACTGATCATGACTGAGCGAATAGGACCTGAATTTGGAGTCAAAAGACCTGGGTTTGAATCTTGACTTTCAGGCTTTCTTCCTGTGTGACCCTGGGCAAGTTATTTCTTCTTTCTGAGTCTTTCCTTCTCACCGAAACAAAGGGATTGCACTAGATGATCCTTAAGGCCCCTCTGTCTAAATCCTATGATTTGATGAGCACATGCCAGGAATGCTATTCCTTTGAAAGGCTGATGTTTACACAAAACTTTAAGGTTTGTAAAGTGCTGTGCATTCGTGATATCATTTGAGCCTTAGAGAAATCAGGTGAGGTAGCTGATACAGTTATTATTAACTCCATTTTTTCGGATGAAGATAGTGGGGCTCAGAAGCTTAGCTCAGAAGTTTAGTCAATGTGCACCTGCTTGCACAGTTAAACAAATTATGGAGGCATAATTCAAATCCAGTTATTAAATTCAAATCAAACACCCTATTTACTACTTCATAGCCTTCAGAGGCAAAAACCTCAAATAGTTCATGTCCTTTGGGTATGTCTGTTTTGCCCTTCCTCCTAATCCACTTCCAAGGCTAAGGTCCCTTCATGATTATTTTACCTGTGGAGAGAATGCCTGTCTCTAGTCATCTTGATCCATATCTGGCCACTGAACACAAGTGGATCTGGAGAAGAAAGTGAGCCTGGTGATTTTGCACAACCCTCCTTAAATTCAAATCACTTGCAAGTCATGGCATCACCTTCTTGATGTCATGGTCCTTTTTGACAACAAAGAACAAACAAGAACAACAAGAAATTGTGGAAAGACACTTAAAAATCTTGACCTTTTTTTTTTGGTGAATCCATGACTGGTGGGAAACATCATTTTTGCATTAAAAATCCTCAAATTAAAACTATATGTAGTTTATTTAATGCTAAGAATTTTCTGAAAGTTCATAGTTCATCTATTACAATAATAAGTTCATTTTAAGCTTAGGGTAAGTATAATTGCCCCTCAGATCTGTATAGTTCCCTCTCCTGCTTTAGGGAGTTTTTATCAAATGAAAAGTTAAAGTACCATCACAATTGCTCTGAGCCTTCACTTAGGAAAATTCCTAATGTTTAGGTAGGGGTTTGGTTTTCAGTCTTCATTTACATTCATGTTTGTCTCTAGCTAACCTCTGCCTCTTTGTGGTTGAGTCAGAATTCGGGTTACCAAAAACATTTGGGTAAAGAAACATAAACCTTTATCATAGTGTCAGGTACCAGAAGGGGGGAATGGGAGAAAGAACAAAGCTTTTGTTGCAACTTCAGTTGGCTCTTGATGAAGTGGATACAATTGGAGATTTTAGCCCAAGTCTTCTGCTTTGAGAAGCCTGTAGGACTGATGGCCTTCCTCTGACTCTTTCTTTTTATCCACAGCTCAGTCCTATTTTCTGTTTCTTCTTTCCTTGATTGCCTTTGGGTTGCCAATTCTTTCCAGCTCTGGATTTCAGTACTCATTCTCTACTTTTAGATTCTCTACCATCTTGCCTCATTTTATAGGGACTCCTTAGGGTGTGACCAAGTCCCTTATCCATTCAGAACAGACTTCCTGTTACATATAATTAGAATGTCTTTGATTAAATAAAGTGTATAGGTCTTTTCTACACTGAGTATTGGTTCATTGTTTCAGTTGATGTGTTCTTACTTAAAAAAGGTAATTACTTTTAAGTGGGGTAAGGTAGTCAATGAATCCCTTCTCCCCTTACAACAGGATCAGGAATTTAGAACTAGAAGGAAATTTATGATCTAGTTCCTCCCCACCTCCATTGCTGCCCCTTCCTCCCATTTTAAAGATGAGAAAACTCAGACTCAGAGAGGTTAAGTAACTTTTCCGGGGTCATAGGGATAATAAGTGTTGGAGATGGGATTTGAACTCAAAATCATTTGATACTGAGTCTATTTGGCATAGTTGTTGATTTTCTTTTTAAAAATGAAGACATCCGTGAGACAAGCCTCCAGCTGAGAAGCATGAGGAACGTTTTATTTGACTGAAGACATTTTACATGTCTTTTGACTGTTCCACTTGAAAGGTTTAAAGTCAACAACTTGTGGTCTGTAACAGATAGGAATCCTGCTTATTAGTTCTGGCCTGATTAAATCTTTTCAGTAATGTTATGGTGAAGCATTTTTCAAGCTCTTTGGATTGTCAAATCAGTTTTTTTCTACAATTGAGGTTACACTAATATGACTGTACATAGGTATAGAGCATCCCATTTTACAATGAGTTTTCATGTGCCATCTCATTTGATAATAAGAGGAAGCTTACTGTACTATAAGTAATTTTGGATCTGAAGTCTCAGGGTCTGGGTTCAAATTCTTCTTCAAGGCATGGGCAGATAACAGAAACCTTCTACACTCAGTCCTTTTCTGTTTGACTATTCGATTCTTTGAAGGCCTATCCTGAGCATTCAACACAGTGCCTTTTAAGCACTTCGTAGGTACCTCATAGAACAGCTAGGATGCTACAGTGGATAGAGCACTAGCTCTGCATTCAGGAAGACCTTAGTTTAAATCCAGCCTCAGAAACTTACCAGCAGTGTGACCTGGGATAAGTCACTTGACCCTGTTTGTCTCAGTTTCCTCATCTGTAAAATGAGCTGGAGAAGGAAATGGCAAACCACTCCAGGATCTTTCCCCAAAAAAATACCAAATGGGACCACAGAGAGTCAGACATGACTGAAAATGACTGAACAGCAACACAAGGTGTTTAAAAATACTTATGTCTTGCTTAAAAATAAGCAAACGTCCTTACCTGTAGAATATGCTTCCTATCTTAAAGCACTCTGTTATCATAAATAAAATAATAGAAACATCAAGCTATTATTACTTGATACTAACAACAATATTAGTAGTCACAGTTGATGTTTATACAGATCTTTAAAATGTCTAAGCTACTTTATATGCATTATTTTATTTGAATCTCACAATCACCTAATGAGATGGTGTTAAGTATGATTATATGTTCATTTTACAAATGACTCAGAAAGGTCTGAGGTCACATTGCAAGATGGTGGCAACACTGGTACCCAAGTCTAGCTTTGGGGCTTTTTATAGCCCCACACTATTGCCTCTATGTAACTTTGGGAAGCCTAGATCTGAAATGCCTGTCTAGGGAGTGGTTCTTCTTGGTTTTTATATGAAGGCACCCAATATGTAACACCCAAGATCCAGTTATTTTGTGTTTAAAAACATCCTTCCTGCTTATTAGCTACCATATTACTGGTCTTATGGGGGAATGGATGCTATTTGAGCTCTCTTGCCTTGGAAGTATATCCTATTCCATGTGTTTATTTTTATGTTTAGAAGATCACAGAGTTGGATAGATACCCAGATATCTTCCAGTATTTTTCTCTTCCCCCCCCCAGAGGATGCAAAGACTGTTATCGAGTAACCTTACTTTGAAGATGCTGCTACTGGCAATTCTTTTTTACAATAGCGTGGATTTTGCAGATGATCAGTGCACTCCCAGCATGCCCACACATACTGAATAGGAATTGGAAATGGCTTCTGCTTTACTCCTAGGTTGTCATATTCCTAGAGAAGCAGTCTCCAAAGTGAGGGCTGTGACAAAACCCCCGAGGGGTATGTGATTAACCAGAGCACAGGAAGATAGGTGGTATCCCAGCCTACCTTTAATAGCCAATCATGGGACTCGTCTACAGCACAATTATACCTACCCCTTTTTCCCATCACTCCATCACTCAGGCATCTCCCTCTACAATGCAGCCTGCTAACTTTTCCTCCTTATGGGGCAGGAAACTGGGTATCCATCATAGCAGCAGTAGCAGCACAAATGCCTTTGGGAAATACCTCTTGGATACAAGACTCTATATTGCAGAGCAGTAACCAATGAGTAAGAATCTTTATGGCCACATGAATCTGATGTAGAATTCTGCAACCTTGTTTTTTCTTTACATTAAAAACAATTTTTAAAAATTCCAAAATTAAGAAGTGCCAAAAAGATTTCCATATATGAAGTAGAACAGAAAAATATTATTTATTAAACTATGAATCTTTATTATTTGCAACTTGCTTCTTTTAATGGCCAGGAAGTGAGCATTTATTAAGGGCTTACTATCTGCCAGACACTAACTGCAGTGCAGCTAGGTGGTGCAGTAGATAAGAGTGCTGGGACTGGAGTCAAGAGGACCTGAGTTCAAGTCAGGCCTCAGACACTTATTAGCTCTGTGACCCTGGGCAGGCCACTTAACCCTGTTTGCCTTAGTTCATCATCTGTTAAAAAATGAGCTGGAGAAGGAAATGGCAAACTGCTTCAGTATCTTTGCCAAGAAAACTACATGGAGAGTTGAACATGACTGAAATGACTGAACAACAACACAGATCTGTGGGGCACAGTGCTAAGAGCTGCACATGAAAATACAAGAAAAAAGAAAGACAAACCCTGCCCTAAAGGTACCACATTCTAATACCAGAAGACCACACAGCTTAAAAGTGGGCAAGTAGAAGTGCTGCCTGGAGGCATGATGTCAGAGTCTGGAAGGGGAATAAAGGATGGTTGGCCTGGACCTTTCTACAGAATGGAGGCCTTGGGAAGAAATCATCAACAAGAGCACAAAGATGACACAGGCTGTTCCAGAGTGATGAGGCTGAAGGAACTGATGCACACTGGAAAAATCCAGAAAGTCAGAAATAAAAAAAAAGTATGCAATAAATTTAACAATGTACAACTTTCAAAGCTGTCCTGTTTTTCTGTGTTTCCTTATGAATGCTCTTTTGTCCTCTTCTATGCATCTTAAAAATGGTTCAGTTACTTTTTTTTTTTTTTTGGCAACACCCTAGCTACCTCTCTCCTCCCTCTGCCATACCCACCCTCCAAAATACGCACACTTGCAATGTGGAATTCTACAATGTTGAAAGGGTCTTGTATGCTAGAGACAGCGTGATGTAATGGTTAAACTGCTGGGTCTTGCATCAGGAAGAACTGCATTCAAATTCCCTTCTGTTTCTTTTTGTATTTCAGTCAACTCCTGAAATGTTTAGAGATGAGTTGCTGCCTGCTTTGGTCATTTGAAAAAATCCCTGACCCTTTGAATATTCAGGTCTGGTGTATTACTTTTTTGTCAAGCCAGATGAGTTAAAGTATTGCTTCAGACGGATAGCATAGTCATCACAGTCCTTGGAACAGTGCCTTTCTCCCCATGTCCAGTTTGCAAAGGCAATATCAGTCAGTCAATCAATCAATAAGCATTTATTTAGCCCCTAAAATGTGCTCCACACTGAGTTAGGCACTGGAGAGAAAAAGACAAAAATAAAAGCCTGTATTCTACTGCTCACATCAATTTTTTGTTGTTCAGTACTTTCAGTCATGTCTTCTTGCCCTCATTTGGCGATTTCTTGGCAAAGATAGTGGAGTGGTTTGCCATTTCCTTCTGCAGCTCATTTTTATGGATGAGGAAAAAGGGTTAAGCAAACAGGGTTAAGTGACTTGCCCAAGGTTACACAGTGAATGTATGAGGCCAGATTTGAACACGGGAAGATGAGCTTTCTTGACTCCAGGCCTAACATTCTATCCACTGCTCCAATTAGCTGCTCTACACACATCAATAGATCCAAATATTCACAAAATAAAAATAAGGTGACTTCAGGCAATGGAAGACAGGCCCCAGTAGCTGTGTGGATCAGAAAGATCCACACATAAGAAATGTCAGAACTTGGTGACCTGCTATACGCTTTATCCTTCTTTAGGAAATCTAATTGTATAAAGTCTTAATTTTTGGTCTGAGGTTGTTGGAAAGGGGTGAAATTGTCCATTCCTATAGATTTTTTTAAAAGTGTTTAATCATGGACTTCCACATATAAGCCCTATCAGGAGCTAGTGATTCAGGTTTCAATCCATCCAGGTGAGTGCTTTTGTTAGCACTGCTCCAAATATGAATCCGATCCTTAGATACTTAATTCCAAATTTACTGTGCTATTGGCTTCCATTTAGTACAATCCCCTTGGTATTTATTGAGCTCCTATGGGGTATATGATGCTACACTAGATACAGGACATTAGGCAGGAATATGCTGGTAAATGTTTAACAATCAGCCCGCTTAAAAATGTACACAAGAAAAAACTTTAACATTTAATCTTCATCCTTATAATTTTGTCCATCACTTTCTCAAGTCTAGACAATCAACAAAACAATAAGTCAAGCCTTGATTTTTAGTGTCTTTCTGATTTCTAAGGTATAAGTGCTCTCACTGAATATTTAACAATGGGGCCAGTAGGAGGTGGCTGCAGTACACCTTTGACATTAAGATACAGTAAAAGAAAAAAAAAAAAGACCTTGACCTTAAGGAACTTAGTTGATTTAATCTGGATTCTCATTCTGTCTTGCCTTTGAACTTTTGTAACTTCTCTTAAATGAAAATATTATGAGACCTATTCCTTCTATGGACATTCCCTTTTATATTCCAGTCTGGAAGAAGGAGAGATTATTGATGGCTACCACAGTTTTCAAGACAAGGATGGATGGAGAGGCCAAAAAGGAGAAAGCTTGAGAGGAATGAATAGTGTGAGAACAGGTGTGGGATAAGAAGTCATAACTGGGGAGCAGCAGTCATAATACTGATTCACATTTCTTTGGTACTTTGTGGTTACAGATTGCTTGTACAAGTTGTCCCCAAAGTCTTATTTTCTATTATATTATTTTCTGCTTTAGATTATTTCTATCACCAATCATCTCTATTAATCTAGATTTTAGCAAATTGACTATGTATTTTTTTATCAGCTCTGAACACATAAGATTTTCCCATCAAGTCAAGACTGGAACTATTCATTGGTAGAGGATTCATTGAAATAGAAACTAATGGGAAAAACTCTGCTCCCTTGATTTTGTAAATACTATTGACTTATTGACACTCATCAAGCATTTATTAAGAGCCTACTGTATGCCGGGTGTTGCTACAAGTACAAAGAATGAAACTATACTAATGCACAAGGGGTTTATCTTCCAGTGGGGGAGACAAATATATTGAATAAATTGAGATAAATATAAAGTAGGCTGGTAGAAGGCACTGTAAGTTAGGTTATCAGGATAAGGTACTGGACTTGGAAAGACTTGTGTTCAAATCCTGCCTCAGACTTTTACTACCTATGTGATGCTTATCAAATCATTTATTTTCTCTTGGCCTTATTTTTCTTGTGTCTAAAATGGGCAAATAGGAGAATGGAGTTGGATTGATGCTATAAAAGTCATTATAATCAATAACATATTCTGACTTATGAGGAAGTATTGTGATGGAGCTCAGTGTGGGCTTTTTTGTCATCTAAGGGCCAGTTTAAAGCACTTAGTATAGATGATATGTATTTTGGGGAACAGTTGGAAAGCTGTTCTTGGGGAGTAAAACTGAGAACTTGAATGAAAATGGGAAAGGAATAATTGTACATTGTTCACACTTAGACTGTCTTTATTTCTGTTTGGTGTCCTGGTGGTTTGGTTATTCAGCGTGACCTTAGGATAATTAGCTATCAAGTTTGATTTAAATTGTTTTTGAAATATCTTTGCAATTTTAAGACCATGTGTGTCCACTGATGATTATAAAAATATGAAAAATACCAGTGTGATTCACAGTGGTGCAACTGGGCCAACCTTGGTTGCTAATCCTTTTTTTTCCTCTATTTTGCTTTTACTTAATTTGCTCTGAGGTCTGTAGCAGATGTATGGTAATCAAGCAGAATGCCAGGTCTCATCATTCAAGCAGGTGTTGGGCCACTGTGCTCTCAAGGGGGGGAGAACCAGAAAGGCTGGTGTTGAATACAATTCTCTAAGGCTTCTCTGGCTCTTCCTTTCTTCCTTTTCTTCCCCCCCCCCCCATTTTATGAGCACCAAATTCTTTGTTGAGAGATGCTTTGAAAGGAATTCTGAAATGTTTCTGAAGCAGAGAATTCTCATCCCTGGATCAGGAAGTGGGGACATATTGCCTTCTATGCACAAAGCAAGCCTGTGCAGTTAAATGAAGTGACTTTTGCCAACATCTGGACTTCAGACAAAGAGATTCACTCTGCAAGCAACTCTTGTTTGTTCAGCTTCATTAATGCTTCATCTAGCATGTTGGTATTGTCAACTCTGTTAAATAAGCAGGAAACTCCACCATCATACAGGAGGTATGTATGTATAAGACCATTCTGGGCTTAAAGGACCTGGGTTCAAATCTTACTTCCAATGTGTCCTTCCTGTGAGACCTTGGGCAAGTTGCTTAACTTTCCAACATCTGTTTCCTCATTTTTAAAATGAAGGAGTTGATCTAGATGGCATCTGGGTTCTCTTCCACATCTAGGTCTTTGTACAAGGGTGGGGAACTGGGGTCTTGAGGCCACATGTGACCCTCTAGGTCAGTGGTTCTCAACTCTGGGTCACGACCCCTTTGGGGGTCAAATGACCCTTTCACAGGGATCGCCTAAGACCATTGGAAAACACATTTTTCCGATGGTCTTAGGAACTGAGACACGGCTCCTCTATCCATCTCTAGGTGGGTCTGCCCACACATAGATACGCCCAAATACGAATATTAAAGAGTGGCAGCATTAGGAAGGTTGAGAACCACTGCTCTAGGTCCTTGAGTGCAGCCGTTTGACTGAACCCAAACTTCACAGAAAAAATCCCTTTAAAAGGATTTGTCCTGTAAAACTTGGACTCAGTCAAAGAGCTGTACTCGAGGACCTAGAAGGTCACATGTGGCCTTGAGACCACAGGTTCCCCACCCCTCACTGGCTCTTGTTGTACAATACATAGTCTCTGTGCAGGTATCTGCATCAGCCACCCCTTCATATGAAAGCCATAGAAGGAAGGGCCTTTCAGTTGAGTAGAACACTAGCTCAGGGAGTTCCAATTTCACATTCACAAAAGTTGAATATTATACGAATGAAGTGCTGAGCCCCTTGAATTAGTACTTATTGAAAATAGAATCTCGGAAATGAGAGATCACTGAGTTATGGAAATTTTCTGTATGGTACATACAAACTGTGTGCTATGAGAGTGCTATAGAGGGCTCCTAAAATTAATGATCTGTTTGAGTATCTGATACAAGCTGCCATTTTTCATCTGCTTGTAACTTTGATAGAAGAATTTGATTTTGGCAGCTACTTTGCATTTGTCATTTTAAACCTTACGAATGTTCACTTTCTGTTTTTCAAATGACCAGAAACACAGGCCTAAGAACCACAGTGCTGGGGTATATTTCTCTGAACATCTTGATTGGTAAAAAGGAATTAATGCATTTTGAATCCAGATTTTGGGAATTATAACAATATTTTCTGCTTATTCAATGCCATTTGCAAAAGCCCAGCACTGTCATTAAGAGCCTTGGCATTAAGTCTGAGCAACCTCAAAGTGGTTTCTTACCATGGTGAATGCTTTTTTGGGGGGCATGTGTGTTTGATTTCTGTGTTGATGGGTAAACTTAATGATATTTAGTGACAGATAATTGGAATAAAGTAATGAGATAAATATCACAAAACCAACTCATAGAGGTATATAGATATTAGTACTTTATGCTTTTAAAAGTAATTTCCTCACAACAACCCTGTGAAGTAGGTGAAGTACTAAAGTCATCCCCATTATATCAATGAAAAAATGGAGGTACAGAGAATTCTTGTGGCTTGTTTACAGTATCCCTGCTGAGCACTGATCAATAGGCATTTTTCAAGTGTTTATGATGTAATAGGCACTTGCTAGGCAAGACCTTATGGCCTTTTGTGGGGTAACTACATGTATACACATAAGTATATGTAAATTAAATACATAATAAAAACAAGGCGATTGGGTGGGGTGTGGGAACACCCTAGCAACTGGAAAGGTAGGTATAAGTTTCACTTAAGGGCTAGCATTTGATCTGAAATTTGAAGGAAAATAGGTATTCTTAGAGGTGGAGTTGAGGAAAGAGTACATTCTAGGCCTGGAGAGTAGCCTCTGCAAATGCACAAAGATGGGAGATGACAGGTTATGTCAGAGGAACATCTATTCAGGTACCCATTTATTTACATGTTCTCTTCTTCTCCATATGTAAGTTCCCTGAGGTCAGGGGCTATTCTTGGATTTTTGTCCTTTTTTTCTGTTCCCTCATCTTTGCCTGGCTCCTATTTTGCATAAGTGATTAAGAAATGTTTGTTGGGTGATTGACAAGGAACAGCTAGAAGGCCTTTTTGATTTTGAGAAGCCTATAATCAATCAATCAATAAACATTTATTAAGCCTAAACTCTGTTCCACGCACTATGGATTTAAATGCTAAGAGCTAGGGGTACAAAAAGGCAGTCCCTAACCTCAAGGAGCTTATAATCTAATGTCATTTAGACATATGGTGTTGTGTGTAAGTGGAACTCAGAAGAGAGACCTCAATAGTCAGTCTCATTTCTTTATTATCCTACTTTGTCCATTGAGAGATTGTGATTTCTTCCAGGCTAAAGGCAATGGGACAATGAAACCACACAAGTTTAGTATAAGAAAAAACCTTCATCTTGTCCCCTTTTAAGTCCCTGTAGCACCTGTAGCAGGATGCTCTGCATGAAGATGCTTAACACATGTTGCTTGAGTGTAAAAAACCCAACAAACCCAACCAACCAAAGTTGACAACATATGAAATATTGTGGTTGTTTTTCCTTTTCATCTCATTAACCTCACTGATGATAGGAAGATTCGGAATGAGAAATGGTGTCATTCAGAATTAAAAGAGGGGGGATGGGAATAAGGGTGTTTATATGAATGTCATTGGGTACTTTGATTAGATGATTTTCTGTATAAGTTTTCTATTAGAGATTGTGTGAGCAAGGCCTCAGAGGATGATGCCAATGAAGAAGAGGTATCAAGCCCTGAGTCAACTTGTGTATCACCTAAGTTTTACTTCTCCTGTTAGCTCCCACATGTATTTAGAATAGTGATGTTAGGATAAGGTTAACTCAGAGCATTTTAATCTTTGTTTTTGAGTGTGCCTTGATCCCTTGGACAATCTGGTGAAGGATGTGGACACCTTCATAGAATAATGCATTTAAATGCATAATTTAGAATGTATGGGATTACAAAGGAAACCAGTATAGTTCTCAAAATATGTTTTGGAAGGTTTGCAGACTCCAGGTTAGGAGCCATTTTAATAATAATAACTAACATTTATATATTGTTTTATAAATTTGATCCCCACAGTAATTCAAGATGGGTGCTGGGATGAGGAAATTGAAACTGACTTGGCAGGGTCATATAGCTAGTCAAGAATCTAAGGCAGGATTCAGGGGGTGGAGCCAAGATGGCGGTGTAGAAGCAACAAAGCTCTGAAGCTCCCACACAGCCACCCTAAATACCCATAAAATATGACTCTAAACAAATTTTAGAGCTCCCAAACTCACAAAAATACAGAAAACACATCTCTTGCTGAAGGCAGTTTGGCAGGAGGGGCTCATTGTGGCAGGCTGGGAGCCGCAGCCAGCCCAGTCCGAAACTTGAAACCGTGGCCAGGCCCCAGGGTGGTTGGGAGGAGTCAGAGGAGCCGAGCCACAGCATGAGGCTACCCTGGAGAACAGATCTACAGCACCTGGGGCAATCTTCACATCTATCAAGCCAGGAAGGATTTAGAGGATTAGAGAAGGGTCAGTGAAAGTGAAACTTCCCAGCTGAATTTGGGGGAGGAAAAGCAGTTTGGCCCAATCTGCCCCCCCGGGCAAGGAAGCAGCAGGGGAAGGGCAGGATCTGTCCTTCCCCGAGCTGCTTCAGAGCTCCTGGCCTGTGGACCCTGCAGGTGGGCTGAGACAATCTATCAGGGCCAAGGGCTCTTGCATTGAGTGGCCTGGATCCAGATCATGGTCTTGGGTGGTGGTCCTAAGGTGTGCTTTCAGCAAGCCAAAGCTGATGGGGGCTGTAGCACCCCCCTAATAGCTCCAGCAGATGTGAAAGCCCCAGCGATGTGGCACAGAGCTTTCCCCCCTGGAAGCAGAGTTTCACAGACCTAAAAAAAAACCAATTAATTGACTGGCCAACATGAGGAAAAGGAAGCAAAATAAGAACTGCAATAAGACTCTAGAATCCTTTTTTGTGGACAAAAAGGGACAAAGCATGGAAAGGGAGGAAGACAACACAGTCAGAACTCCCACACCAAATGCTTCCAA
>JAQQSW010005629.1:0-14142 GCA_028646575.1 Pseudocheirus occidentalis | reverse complement strand
TTAAAGGAGAAAATATTACAAGCTTCCAAGAGAAAACCATTTGAATACTGCAGAAGCACTATCAGGATAACCCAGGATCTGGCAGCTTCTACCCTGAGGGATCGCAGGGCCTGGAATATGATATTTTGAAGATTAAGGGAGCTGGGATTAAAGCCAAGAATCAACTACCCAGCAAAATTGGGCATATTATTCCAGGGGAAAATAGGGTCATTCAATGAGGTGGAGGACTTTCAAGCATTCTTGCTAAAAAAAAAAAACTGAACAGAAAATTTGACAACCAAAGACAAGAAGCATGAGAAGGTAAACATGGGAAAGAAATCATAAGGAACTTGTTAAATTTGAACTATTTACAGGCCAATATGGAAAAACAATAATACTGACTTGTGAAACTTTTCTTAGTATGAGGATAGAAGGGAATACAAATGTATATATAAGTATACTTACACATATGTCTAAATAGGAGGTTCTATATATCTATGAATACATATCTGACCATGTGTGTTCATGTGTATATAGAGCATATAGGATCAACTGAACACAAAGGGATGGTACTTGAAAAACCAAAATTTTGAGGTGAGAGAAGACTAGAATGAGAGGTTACAGGGAGAGACAAAATGGGGTTAATCATCCCATATAGAAGAGGCAAGGGATAACTGTTACAACTTTACTTTCAATTACTCTCATTGAATTTAGCTTAGAGAAGAAATGGCATCAATGCTGAACTGGGCATCATGCCACACAGGAGAGTAGGGGCCATGGGGATGAGAGGGGGGATGGTGGAAGGGAGGGAGGGTTTGGGGGAGGGAAGCTGGAAGCACACATGTCAGTAAAGTGACAGGGACAGGGTAGAGAACAGAACAAGGGGGGAGAAGGATAGGAAGGTGGGACATATGATCACTGTCGCAATATGTCTACTATGAAGGTGTCCTGTATAATCACACATCCAAAGCCTATATTGAATTGATTGTCCTTCCTGTGGTGGTGGGTGACAAGGGAGTAATCCAAAGACTCTAGAATTTAAAGGTTTGCAATACCGGCAACTAGGAATTAAGATATATAGGGGTTGGGGTAGGGAGACCCACCCTGCCCTACCAGAAAGTAAAAGAAAGTAAGAAAAGCCCCAGGGTAGGGGCTTTACAGTGGGTTTGCTGTTTTAGGGTTGGTGTAGGGGAAAGATGGGGAGAAAATTTGTAATTCAAAAATCTCATGAAAATGAATGATGTAAACAAGAAGCAAATAAAATTTATTATAATAAAAAATATATATCTGTCACTTTACACAGATAATTTATATAAAGGCCTACAAATGGGAAGACTAGATATTAGCAATAAATAGGCCACCCGAAAAGTAACATGGATGGCAAAAAGGAAAGTAACATGAAATAAATCTGAAAAGTTTAGATAGAGACAGATTGGTTCCTTCACTTTTCTTTTGCCTCTTCTTAAATATAAGAAGTTTAGTTTCTGAAATCATCATTTAACAGAAATCACTCTTCAGAGTTACGAATCATCTTTTAATTGCCCAATCTAATGACCTTTACTCAACTCTCTTCCTTCTAGATTTCTCTGTAGCACTGAAATTCAAAAACCTTCTTTTTGAGGATTTCCTCTGGATTCACCAATTACCTATATTACCACTCCTTATTTTCTTTTTCTGAATCTTCATCCAGGTGACATCTACTAAGCACGGATATTCCCTGAGGCTCTGTACTAAGTGTATTTCACTTTTCTCACTATGCTATTCTGCTTGGCAATTGCTTCAACTGTCATGCATTCAATTTCTGTGTCTATACAGGTGATTTGTAGATCTATTTATACAGCATGAACCTATCTCCTATTCACCTGGCTTCCATATCCAATCACCTATTGAATGTCTCACACTGAAAATCTTAACAGGCATCTTAAATTCAGTGTGTCTAAAACTGAACTCAGTACCTACCACTGTAAATCTTTCACTCTTCATAATTTCTCTATTATTCTCAAATATACAACCATTTTCCAGGATACCCAGGTTCAAAATGCAGATCCCTCCTTGACTCCTCAACTCTCTTACCCCCTCTCCATTTCTAATCTGTGGCCAAATGTTATCAATTCTACTTTCATAGCTGTTGTTCAGTCATGTTTCAGTCATGTCTAACTTCATGATTTCTGCAGTTTTCTTGGCAAGGATACTGGAGTGTTTTGCTATTTCCTCTTCTAGATCATTTTGCATATAAGGAAACTAAGGCAAACAGAGTTAAGTGACTTGTCCAGGGTCACACAGCTAGCAAGTATTTGAAACCAGATTTACAGGTCTGCATATTATTAAAGTACAAGTAGCTGCAAATTATTAGCTTCAGAAACAAATATGAAATCTTCTTTAGATGTTAAAGCCATTCATTCTCTGTTCCTTTCCCACCTATCCCATTTTTTATACCTTACTCTCTTCCACATACTCTAGAATCCAGTAAAATTAACTTTCTTGCTTTTCCTTGCGCATGACTCTACATTTCTCAATTTTGAGCATTTATTTCTCTGGCAGTATCCTATGACTAAAATTCTTTTCTTCTTTGTCTTCTCCTCTACCGGGCTTCCTTCAAGTCTCAGCTAAAACCCAGCTTTCCTCAAGAAGCCTTCCCTCTGAAATTACCTTCATTTTATCCTCATTTCCACACACTGTCTTCCCAAAAACTGCCATTGCCCCATTTTATTGTAAGTTCCTTGTGGGTGAGGACTATTTTTGCCCTTGCTTATGTGCTTAATGCTCAGTACAGTGCCTAAAATACATGAGACATGAAATAAGTGTCTTTTTATGGCTTGATTTGACTTATATGGCTTTTAATGCCAGACAGAAGAATTTGTATTTGATCCTGGAGGCAATAGGGAGTAACTGGAGCCTTTTGATTAGGTTACTGTTGTTGTCAGATTGGTACATTAAGAGAGTCATTCCAGTGACTTCTTGAAAGATGAATTAGAATGTGGAAAGGTTTGAAATAGAAAGACTAAAAAGCTATTGCAATAGTATATAGAGGAGTTGGTATGAACTTAAATAGAATGGTACCTATGTGCCCAGAGAGCAGGTCACAGATGGGAGGGACATTGAATAGTCAAGGATCACTCTTACAGTGTACACCTGGGTAACTAGAGATACGATGGTATCATTTATATACTGGGAAAGCTAGAAAATTAAAAACCTCTAGAGAATGAAGTTGAATTCCAGTTTAGGCATGTTGTTTTTAATAAGCCTATGGGATATTCCTGGGAATATCCAATGAAATTAGCTTTTGTGGTTGAAGAACTAGAGTTTGGTAATAAAAAAAACCTTGGATAAATATGCAAATGAACCCACACACATATGTCAGAGTCATATGCATATAGATGATGATTGAAAAGTGATCCTATTGAAATTGAACTGATAGAACCACTGAGGACACAGAACGAGAGAGAGAGAGAGAGAGAGAGAGAGAGAGAGAGAGAGAGAGAGAGAGAGAGACTTGAGGGAAAGCCTATTGATAGGCAATGAGAGAAACATGGGAGAGAGTTATAGTTAATTGTAAAGGATCTAAGCTTGATAACCATGGGGAACATCATGGTGAGGATAACCTCACTGAAAGAGGATTATAGGCAGACTGGCTCATGAATTTGAGGAGATTGGTGTACTGAAAGAATGGGTTGTTAGAACATCAATAGTTGTCTTTTCTCACTTATAAAATGAAGAGATTATGCAAAATTATCTCTAAAGTGTCATTCAGCTGTAAACTTGTAATCCTTGAGATATCATCAGTATGAAATTCATGTAACTGTGGTTCTTTTACTTTTGATTCTATTTACATATTATCTAATAGTCTGTATAAAAATTAGTATATAATCAATGCTGATATTCATGATCAAAATCTCTGAATATAAACGGTATCTAGAGAAAATTACCTACTAATTGAATTTTATTTTCATGTCAGAAAAAAAAAATAATTACAGCTACTTTAATTTAGTCCTGGTGCTGACTATTGTATGTTGCTTTTCTCCTGAGCTCAAAGTTGTCTTCTGCATCTGATGTCTGACCATGCTGCCCAGTAATTTTAAGATCCTACCATACATTCTTCTTGCACTTGGACTTAAGTCCAACAACTTTACTCTTCCAATAAAAACCTTTACCAGTTTGCTTTAGATTCCCATTTTTTTCATCTTTCTTGCATCCCAATATGCTCCTTTAGCCAAACAACTCTTTGGATAATCTGCGTGATTTCCCCACCACTTGATGATCCCGATCATATACAAAATAATTTCGCAAATGGTACCACTTCGTTAGGATGTGTTCCTAAATGAAGGTGAGACATTTTTCTTTCTCTTGGAAGTTGACAGCACCCATGAAAAATAACTTAAGTAATCAAAGAAATGGGGTAACTTGTCTCAGTTCCAGTTAGTATAAAAAATAGAATCCCTATGACTTTCCTGCATTGACTGCTTCAGTAAAGCTTTTAATCTTTGGTAACATATTAAATAAATATTTAATTTTCTTGGTTTTATTTGCTGTTTTTTAAGATTTGTTTTTCTATCTATACGCACTCTAGATGTTTCTCTGCATTATTATCTGTCTTAAATTGTGAACCAGTGGAAGGGCAAGAACTCTATTTGACTCATTCTAACAGACCTAATTTACACAATAGTATGCCTTTACATTGTTTTGTTTATATATTCTTTTTTGATGTATCAGAAAAGAACAGAAAAAAAGGTTCCTTCATGTATTTTGTTTAGAATTATCAACCTAGCCCTACTTTGCTTCTGCTAGATAATTTTATTTTTTAGTACTAATTACTACATTGAGCGGTTTGCCTACGAAACCAATTTTCTGGCATCCCTAATATTTCTCTCAATCTGAATGCTTATTCAAAGCTCTTCCTGGTTAGATTTGCAGCAGTTGGCTGGGGTGGGGGGGGTTATGTTAGAAATAACTCACTTTCACTCCTAGCACTGAATTAGTAGCTATGAATGTGATCTTAAATGAGACATGAAGAGAAGTGAGTCATAATCATAAGTTCATCAATTAATAGCAGCCCACTGGGTTGGACAAAGTGACTTCTACTATATGTTCCTATTATTATCCTTTAGTTTTCTGACTCTAAAGCATAATTCCTGCTACCAGCTCTATTATAAGTTCAAATGAGCTGAAAATAGATAAATACCATATTTAAATGTCTCTTCAAACATATATTTGGTGGCTACATATATATACATATATGTGTATATATATATGTATATATATAAAATCACAAGTATATGTATATGTGTGTTCAAAATCAATAATCTCTTTTATGTTCTTATACATATTTTTATTCTAATTGTTTTTTCACTGACATAACAACAACAATTAGCAAGACAATTATCTTTGAACACGGAAGACAATTAAATACTATTTTATGTTAATTGTTTATTTGTTTTCTTGTTACATCATTCATTTTCGTGACATTTTTGAATTACATATTTTCCCTCTATTTTTCCCCTGCCCCAACCCTAAAAGAACAATCCCACTTCAAAGCTCTGCTCTCTTACTGTCTGGTAGGGCAGGGAGGGTCGCCCTATCCCAGCCCCTGTATATTTTAATTCCTAGTTGCAAGTGTTGCAGAATTTTTAATTCTAGATTCTTATGATTCCTCCCTTGTCACCCACTCCTACTGTAAGGACAATCAATTCAATACAGGTTGTGGATGTGTGATTATACAGGACATCTTCATAGTGGATATTTTGTGACAGTGATCCTCTCTCTCTCCTTCCTACCCCTCCCCTCCATGTTCTGTTCTCTATCCTGTCCCTTTACTGAACTGTGTGCTTCCGACATCCCTACCCCAGACCCGGCCCTCCCCTCTGTCATGCCCCCTCTCATCATCATGCCCCCTACTCTCCTGTGTGGCATAATGCCCAGTTTAGAGTTTATGCCATTTCTTCCCTAAGCCAAATTTAATGAGAGCAATTGAAAGTAAAGTTGTAACAGTTATCCCTTGTCTCTTCTATAAGGAATGATTAACCCCATTTGTGTCTCCCTTTCTCCTCTCATTCTAGTCCTCTCCCACCTCAGAATTTCAACTTTTATAGTACCATCCCTTCATATTCAATTCATCCTATACCCTCTATATACACATATACAAACATACTCAGATATGCATATATAGCTTCCTATATGGACATATGTGTAAGTGTATATACATATATATGTATATATATATATATACACATATATATAGACCCAAACACACATACATATATATAGACCCAAACACACATATATACATATATATGTACATATATACATATACATATGTATACACATTTGTATTCCCTTCACCTATCCTCATGCTAAGAAAAGTTTCGTAAGTTACTATTATTGTTCTTCCATATTGGCATGTAAATAATTCAAATTTGACAAGTACCTTATCATTTCTTTCCCACATTTACCTTCTCGTGCTTCTTGAGTTTGATTGTCAAATTTCCTGTTCGGTTCTGGTTTTTTCAGCAAGAATGCTTAAAAGTCCTCCACCTCATTGAATGACAATATTTTCCCCTGGAATAATAGGCTCAATTTTGATGGGTAGTTGATTCTTCATTTTAAAACCAGCTCCCTTAATCTTGAAAATATCATATTCCAGGACTCTGGATCCCTCATTGAAGAAGCTGCCAGATCTTGGGTTATCCAGATAGTGCCTCCACAGTATTCAAATGGTTTTCTCTTGGAAGCCTGTAATATTTTCTCCTTTAACTGGGTATTCTGGAACCTAGCAATAACATTTCTGGGAGTTTTCTTTGGGGGTCTTTTTGAAGAGGTGATTGGTGAATTCTTTCAAGTTCTATTTTGCCCTCTTATTCTAAAACATCAGGGAAATTTTCTTTGAGGATTTCTTGAAGGATGCTTTCCAAGTTCTTTTTTTGGTTGTTGGTTTCAGGTAGACCAATAATTTTGAAATTGTCTCTCCTGTATCTGTTTTCCAGGTCAGTGGTTTTTCAAGGAGATTTCACGTTGCTTACTATTGTTACATTTCTTTGTAACTGTTTAATAGTATCATGCTTTCTCATAAAGTCATTAGCTTCTACTTGATCCACTCTAATTCTGAAGGAATTATTCTCTTCAGAATGCTTTTGAGATTCTTTTTTCCATCTGGGAAATTCAACTTTTTAAGGCATTCTTCTCCTCATTGGCATTCTGGGCTTCTTTTGCCATTTGAGTTAATCTATTCTTTAAAGTGTTGCTTTCTTCAGTCAGGTTGTTGACTCTCTTTTCATTATTTTCTTGCATTATTCTCATTTCTATTCCCAATTTTTCCTCCACTTCTCTTATTTGCTTTTCAAAGTCCTTTTTATGTTGATCTATAGCTTCTAGGCATTCTTCAAGTGTATTGGAAGCATTTGGTGTGGGAGTTCTGACTGGGTTGTCTTCCTCCTGTTCCATCCTTTGATCCTTTTTATCCACAAAATAGGATTCTAGAGTTCTATTTCTGTTCTTATTTTTGTTTCCTTCTCCTCATGTTGGCCAGTCAATTAATTGGTTGGTTTTTTTACCTCTGTGAATCTCTGCTTCCAGGAGGGAAAGCTCTGTTCCAAATTGCTGGGGTTTTCCCAGCTGCCAGAGCTATTAAGGGGATGTTCCAGCCCCCCCGCCAGCTTTGGCTTGCTGAAAGTGCACCCCAGCACCACCACTCAAGACCACAATCTGGATCCAGGTCGCTCAATGCAAGAGCACTTGGCCCTGATCAATCAATTCAGCCCTGCTGCGGATTCCACAGGCCAGCGGCTCTGAAGCAGCCCAGTGGGGGCTGCCTCCAGTTCCAGCAGTTTCCTTCCCCCACTGCTTCCTTGCCCTCAGGGCAATTGGCCAAACTGCTTTTCCTCCCCCAAATTAAGTTTCAGAGTTTCACTTTTACTTTCACTGACCATCTCTAATCCCGGTTTGAGGGATGTAAAGATTCCCTCAGGTGCATTAGATCTTCACTGAAGTAGACTCAAGCTGTGGCTTGAGAGGCACAGATCCTCCTGGCTGCCCTGCGGCCTGGCCCAGCCATGGCTGCTGGTTGGGGCTGGGCTGGTCTCTGCTCTGGTCCTGCAGGCCTGCTGGATGAGCCCCTCCCACCAAGCTGCCCCTCTCCAGTCCCCATTCCTCACGCCTTGGCAGATGCGGTGGAGCTGGAGGCTGTAGATCTTCTCTTCTGAAGACTGGCTGTGGCGTGGCTCAGCTTGGCTCAGCTCGGCTCCTTCCTACCACCGCAGGCCTGGCCACAGTCTCGGCTTCAGGATGGGCCAGCCTCTGCTCGTGGCTACTGTGATGAGCCCTTGCTGCTGAGCTGCCTTCAGTGCGAGATGTGTTGTCTGTATTTTTGTGAGTCTGAGAGTCCTAGACTTTGTCTGGGGTCATATTTTATTGTTGTTTAGGGTGTTTGTGTAGGAGCTGCAGAGCCTTGCTGCTTCTACACTGCCATCTTGGCTCTGCCCCCCCCCCCCAGAAGAGAATTATTTAAGACTATGAGTATACCAATTAGGTAAACCAAATTCAAAATAAAATCACTTTCTTTGCTCTGGATTTATCAAATGTGTGTGTGGGGAGGTGTTAATTTCCTATAGAACTATTGAGTACCAACTATATGTAAGATACTATTCTAGGCACTTGCAAGGGATGTAATGACCATGGTTAGTCATTTTTCAGTTGGGTCCAAATTTCTGTGTCTCCATTTGGGGTATTCTTGGCAAAGATATTGGAGTGATTTACCTTTTCCTTCTCCAGATCATTTTATAGTTATGGGACTGAGGTAAAGAAGGTTAAATGATTTGCCCAGGGTCATAGAGTTAGGGAGTGTCTGAGGCTGTACTTGAACTGTGGTATATGAGTCTTGACTTCAGGCTCAGAACTCTGTCCAGTATGCCACCTTCCTTCCCAATCATGATCTGTCCTAGAGGATATGTTAAGTTTAAATATTGAGGTAATTTTCCCATTGCCTTTTACTAGTTGAAACCAGATATGTAGCCAATTGTATCAATCTATTATTTATTTTGCTTTGAGCAATGTTAATACAAATTAGATTAACTATACAATCAATGGTTGTGGTTTAAAGGAACTTTTTAATTATGTTATTCTAACAAGTAGGTTCCCATAGTTATTTGACCTTCTGCCCCCTTTAAACAAAATAACCAGCACCTCCTTTAAAGCCTACATTCCTTAAACTTTTAGTTTTTTAAAAATTTGAATCATTTAAAAATCTCTCCTCTCTCCCTCTCTCTCTCTCTCTCTCTCTCTCTCTCTCTCTCTCTCTCTCTCTCTCTCTCTCTCTTTCTCTCTCTCTTTCTCTTTCCCTGAAATGATACAACTTAAGTTTAATCAATTGCTATAGGTGTGTGGGGTATTTTTCCTGCATTGAAATTTTCATGATGCAATGTTGTATCATATATCCATATAGTATCATATTGTAATCAAATCATTATATGCATATATTCCTGCCCATAGGGGCTGAATTTTCCAACAATGTACCCCATGCTCACCTGCAAACACTTGATTGTTAAGACCAGTTGGTGGACATGATCACTGATGGGTTGTAACTTGTGATTTGTGTATTTATTTGGAAAATAATGCAGTCACTGCAAATTTAATTCTGTTACACAAAAATTTTCTTATCATCTCTTCTTTTCTTGAGCTTGTAACCCCCCCTCATTTTTATTCAACACTGCTTAATTGCATGTAAGGCTTGTACCACCCCCCTGATTTGTTCCAGCACCCCCCCATGGGTGACATCACCCACTTCGTGAACCTATGTAACAGAATTTTTATCATACACTTAAAGGGATAAAAAGTATCATGTATTTGCATCTTTTTTAGTTCTAAAATAATTTTCAAATTGGAAATGACCTTAGAGATCATCTAGCGCAGGCTCTTCATGTTACAGAAAAAGAGAAAACATATCAGAGAATTTAACCCTTGAATTCTTTTGATATTATGTGAAAAGCACATGATGGAATCAGAAGATTAAGAATAAAAGTGTTAGCTTTGTCATTTACAAAGTTTGTGCCCTTGGGGAATTCAAATAAACTATCTGGACCTCAATTTGATTATTTGTGTAATTAAGATAATGACTATAATTGCACTGATTCCAAAGTATTATTTGTGAGGAAAGTGTTTTATAAAACTTGAAGTGCTTCAGAAACATAAATTCTTAAAATAGGATATCTTGATGCAGATTCTACACTGTGGGTCCATACATAATCTTTGTCTCATACTTTAAGATTTATGAGTTTTAGTTTTGCAAGTCAAGAGACCCAAAACCTATGTAAATATGTGGCTGATATTCAGGAAATTAAGTTACAACTTCAAAAAGATTAGTTTTTAAAATTGCTTGTCCTTAAGCTTGTTGAAAATACATGCTAAAAAGAGTAATACACAGAAAAGGGGGGAAAATGAGTGACCAAAACTTTTTTTTTAGTTTATAATTTTATGATACAATTTCAAAGATGATAAAAAACTTAGGGTAAATCTAGTCCAAAAAATTGGTTAAATATTACTTTCCTTTTATAGCATATCTATGAAATGACTATGCTCTCTAAAGTCACAGATGATGTGATATTCCCTCAGTGACAGGGTACTTACTACCTGATGGAGCAATCTAAGTCTTTCCTTATACTGAAATGCAATTTTCTTCCTTTTATCTTTTGGTTTTAATTGCTCCCTTAAAGAATTAGAACAAGTTGGAGCTCTCTTTTCATGTAATAAAACTTCAAATTGATATTATCATATATCTCCAAGCTACTCATATAAGCTAAACACCCACACTTCAAAGAATCATTACTTCATAGGATACTGCTGTTATTGCTCATCTTTTGTTTTCAAAGAGAACCAATGACATCACTGGGCAATGTCTTAACTTACATGTGATTTGAATTTAACAGGGATTCAATGGTTGACCTCGGTGTCTTTGACATCTGATCAAACTTTAAGCATTCCACAATACCTACATTAGCTACCTTCATGACGATTTGAATAAATTGTTCTCATCTGTCAGTTCCTTCTGTGGAAGTCTTCACATGCAAGAGGTACACATACCCCTAATTCTCTGATGGGTTTTGTTCTGTAGGTTATCCTCAACCTGATTTAGGCCATTTGTTGAGACAATTTTACCAGACTTTGGACACTATGCATGCCACATCTTCTTGGAGCAATAGGTGAGAGATCCTAGAAATATAGAATACTAAAGATTTTATGGATGAGGAATATGAGCTCAATGGGGTAAAATGTACCCAGTATCACATAGTAAGAACTGAGTTCTTTCAACTGATGCTCTTGTGATGTTGCCATCATTTTCACTTTTCTCTAATGAAATTTTCAATATTTCTTCCTCTCCTAATTGTGCTGCTTTAAACTGTCTTAAATGTTGAAGATATACACTAAGTAAGGCAAAAAGTACCAAGGGAAGAAGTGTTAACATATAATGCATATTTTATTTAAGGAGAGACTGCCTAAAGGCAGCAAAGTGATGGAATAATCATTTTAATTTGAGGGAATCAGTGTAGTGAAAGACTATAGTCCACTGACTCAAGGAGGATCTAAGTTCTCATCATATACATGACAATTAGAACTTACGGATCGTAGATTTAGAACTATATGAGATCTTAGAGATATCAGTACAAAACAGAGGGGAAGATACTCATCTACAAAAAAAGATCATTGGATTTTAGTGGGCAGTAAGATCAAAACTAAGCAATAATATAATATGACAGCCACAATTTATATATATATATATATACAGATACACATAAAACCATGGGGAATGTTAAGAGAATAGGAGGAATAGTGGTTTTGATAAATACTTTTCATGCTTCTCCTTTAATGCTGTGTTGAGTTCTGTGTATCAGATTCGAGAAAGGGAATAGATAAGCTAAAGGGCCTATAGAGAAGGGCAACCAGGAGATTAAAAGACTTCAAGGGCATTTAATAAGATTTTTAAGTACTAGAGATATATGTCCCAAGAAAGAAATGTAGTACAGATATGATAGCTTTCTTCAGGTTTCTGAAGTGTTAGCTTCCCTAGAGTAATTGTATTGGCTTAAGACTGGACAGGGAAGCCTTAGCTTAATATCGTACTTTTGAAACTTTCTAGGAAGTAATGGAGAAATACAATGATGAATAGGATTGTTGCTGTATATTATTGAGGGTACTGTTGAGATTGAGAAGATAAAATGGCATTGAAGAAAAATAATTCTGATGTTGATACAGGCTCTAGATTTAATGAGATGTTCTGGATTAACAGTGAAACTATCCACGATGTCCACCAGAAATAGGAGTGGATAAAGAAGATAGTGGAAGTGACAGCCAGTCAGTGAACAGGTAAGAAAGAAGATTCCGATAAGAGAAAAAAATTGAAGAGTGTGGCATTTTAGAGTAAGAGTAAGATGTGATCATGGTGAGACCTAGAATATTATCACCTTTCTAGGTAGTTGAGGTGAGTTGGAGATGAAAGTCATTAGAACTGAGGTTAATAAAACAGGAGTGGTAAATAGGTCACAAGTGTGTATGTATATTGAAGTCAGAAGGGATGATGGCAAATATTAGGTTGAAGACTAAGCCAAGTGCTATAGTTATTAAGAAATTAAAGCAAATTCTTAAAGCAAATAAAAATGCCAAGGAGATGGTTGTGGTAATATAAGAGATGAGCATTTTTAAAAAGGAATGAGAGATGGTGACAAAATAAGCATCTAGAAGTGGTAGTAGGGAGCAAGGAGACAGTCAGTTTCTTCTAGCCCTGTAAATATGGGGAAAAGAAAGACTGGAATCATAGATTAACATACAGCTAGAAGGGTCTTTGGAGGTTATCAAGTTCTACCCTTTCATTGTGCATATTAGGAAAAAGAGGCACAAAGAGTTTACATGGCTTGCCTGGAGCCATTCATAAATTTTGAATAACAAAGCCAGAGTTCAATTTTGGTTTTTCTGATTTTGAACAAAGCACTCTTTCTACTATATATCATTGCCTTTCCAAAACAAACAAACAAATGAAAGAAAAACAAAACAAAACAAAACAAAGAAACCAGCTCTGACTGAAGATATACATAGAACATACCTTTCACAAAAGAGAGAAGAGCACAGCTGCTTATCACCTAACACTTAGAGCAATCTACCAGGAGGAAGAAGTGGGCATCAAAAGGAAAATGAACTCACATTTGTTTAGCTCTTTTATCTCTGAAAAGCAATTTCTTCACACACACACACACACACACACACACACTATGATGTGTTAGTATTATTGTCATTATTTATTATTATTTTACAGTGGAGGAAAACAAGGCCATGTCATTTTGGTTTCTGCAACAATTATGACTTTTCTAGACTATGTAATTTATATTCATGATTTTTTCCCTTCCCACTTACCCTTATCAACCCCTCTTAAGCACGTCTCCCCACATACATTCCCATTATATTTCCTCTTTTAAGTGGTCAGTTTAGGCTATGTTATTGAGTTAAGTATCTTGTCATGCAGACAAATCTACAATTTGCAACCAGTTCTTTGGAGTACAAGACCAAGGTACAACACCTTGAGACTTTAAAGAGGTAGTTTCTGAGGCTATCTCAGAATGTTTCTAAGGCATTACTCTTACAGATCAGTTATAGCCCTGTTCTCTGAAGATTCTGTTCCTGGGCCTGTACTCTAGCAGTTACCTGGGAAAGCCATGAGGAGATTTCTACTCAGGGTCAACTTCTCATTCACCTAAGGCTTTGAGTTCCTTCAGGGACTCACTCCCCATTTCTCTATGAAAGTTCCTCAAGAATACAGTTAGCCAGTGGCTTCACCATTAACCCTTATGAATTGGAAATGATGATTAGATCTGCCTTAAAACTCAACTGTAATGACAAAGAAGTGATGGACTTAAACATGAAAATAAAACTATTTTTCCCCTAACATGGACAATGTGAGAACTGTTTTCATTAAATATGCATATTTGTTCCAAGAATTTTATTATTATTTTTTTGTAATTTAAATTGGAGGATGGGGGGGCAGAGCCAAGATGGCGGCATAGAAGCAGCAAAGCACCACAGCTCCCACACAAACACGCTAAAAAACTCATAAAATGGGACGCTAAACAGATTCTCAAGCTCCAAAACTCTCCACAAGACAGAAAGAACATCTGTTGCTACAGGCAGCGCAGC
>JAQQSW010005628.1:0-14142 GCA_028646575.1 Pseudocheirus occidentalis | reverse complement strand
AAGTTGGTAGTAGAGCTCAGTGGTTGACCCTCAGAGTTCTATACATTCCTCAGTGGCATCACTTTCAGTTGCAGCAAATGCAACCTTGAGGTTATAAAGGTCTCAGCATCTTGAGTCAAGGCTTCTTTGAGGCAGAGAGGTTATTGCCTTTAATCCACAAGCTGATCGATTAAAGGAGGCACCTGAGAATCTTGGAACAGCTGTGGATCAAGAAGAACCTTCCCAGCTTGCAAATGACAGCAGCAAAGGACAAGAGAAAACACCTCCTTGGCTGAGAGAGGTGTACCACTGCCTTGCCATCTGCTCCAGATGATTCCCTCTGCTGCCCCCAAACCCCTCCAACCACTGCGAAGGAAGCCTGAACCAGTTCACTTTGATCCACGTCATCCCCTTCTCATCTGTAAACCAAGGTATGTTAAACATTCTTTCAGGGAAGTTGAGCATATTAACTAATTTATGATCATAAACCACTTTGAAGAAACTAAGCCCCTTATAAATGCTGAGTGTTATTTCTACTGGCAAGCTTCAGGTAAGATTGGGGAAGTAGCAGTTTTATTTATTACTTGACTGAGGTGGATGCTGGGCTATGACTGGGGAACAGAAGACAGCAATAATTCCTCTTTTCCTTTTTAAAGCCTTCTCTCATTTATATTGACTGGGGCTGAGGCTCGGAATGGAGAAATTATCGAGTCACTCACTTGAAAAAAGTGAGTGACTGTCAGATATAGTGCCCAGTGCCACAGAACATTTAGGGAAAAGAGACTTTTTAAAGGAGTATGATGAATTAGAGAGATGAAAGTCCACCCTTAATAGGGAAAACTATTGCTCTTGGGCTGAAAATGTGACTACCAGTGGGCAATAACTTTTAGCCTATTCCTTTTAACCTTTGGGGCAATAGTTGTTTTTTTTTTTCACTACACATCTCATCTCTTCTGAAAACAAACTGTTTATATCCTGCACATAGTTGAAGTATACGAACACATACACATCCATGTGTGTGTGCACACATGCATATAGAAACATACATGCACTTATACATATGTATGCACATGCATGTTACAGCAATATGTTTATATATTTATGTATTTCTATATGTTTTTATACATACATATATATATATACACATACACACACACACATATATATGAGAGATGGAAGAGAGGTATAGGAAGTGGGAGAGAGAGAAAACATCTCAAGCAATGTGTTTCCTTATGAACTGGAAGGTAAAATTACACAAATAAAATTCTTCCCCCCCCCAATACCTACAATCTTTCCTTCTTCTGTCTACTTGGTCCTGCATTCTTGGCTTTGGGGTACTTTGTGATGTCTACCATATATGTTAGACTTGCACAGGCATGGTCACTATTTTACTAAGCCAGAGGAAAATCACAGAATTATGCAGAATTGTATAGAATCAGAATTACAGGGTTGGAAGAACATTCACAGTTCAACTAATTTGACTCCTACTTAAAAAAAACAATTTTCTATGGCATACTCAGCAAGTGGTCTTCCAACTTTGACCTGAAGACCTGAATTGAGTAGGAACCTACTGCCTCTTAAAGTATCCTCCATTCTGCTTCTGGACAGCTCTAGTTATTAGGGAGTATTTTCTTAATTCAAATAAAATTGGTTTCTTTCTTACTTCTACTCATTGCTTCTATCTGTGACCTCTTGGGTCCAACAGAACATGTCAAATTCCTCTTATGATAGCCTTTAAAGTACTTGAAGACAGCTTTCATGTCCCTCCTAAATCTCCTGACTTAAGCTAAACTTCCTCCATTCGTCAATCAATTAATCAAAAAGTATTTATTAAATTCCCATCATGAACCAGGCACTGTACTAGGTTCTAGAGGGTCCAAACATACCAAAAAAGAAACAGACTCTATCTTCAAGGAGATCACATTCTATCAGAGAGGACAACACATGTAGAAATAAGTTTATCCAAATAAAAATATAACTATAGTTGGATGGGCAGGAAGGCACTAGCAGCTACACCAGAAAAAGTGTTCTAACAAGGTTGATGCTTGAACTTTGAAGGAAATTTGGAATTTTAAGCATCAGAGGGAAGGAGGAAGAATAGTATAGGCATATGGGGACAGGCTATGTCAAGGCATGGATGTGGGAGGAGTGTTATGTTTGAGGAAAAGCAAAAGAAAGCCAATTTGACTGAAGTGTAGAGTGTGTGGAGGGGAGTGAGGCTATAATGTGGTTAGAAAACTAGGTTTGAGTCAAGTTGTCAAGAGTTTTAAATGCCAAATAATGATTTTTGTATTTTGCTGAAGAGCTAATAGGGAGCCTCTGGTGTTTATTGAATTGAGGAGGAACATAAGCCCACCTGGGCTTTTGGAAAATGTTTGACACAGACTTGTGACAGAGACACTAATTCAGCTATTGTAATAGTGTAGTTGAGGACCTGGTGAAGGTGGAGGCTTTTAACTGATCCACATATGGTATGATCTCAAAGACCTTTATTCTGACAACATGACTTGAGGTGCTCTCCAACTTGTCAATCTATTTTCAGAAATGTAGAACGGTGTACCATACTCCAGAGATGAGCAAATAAGGACAAAGTAGATTGAGGCTATCACTTCCTTTTTATTTTTTAAAGCTATATCTCTTTTTCAATTTTTTTTGGTGGGGGAAGGCAAGGCAATTGGGGTTAAGTGACTTGCTCAAGGTCCCATAGCCAGTCAGTGCCAAGTATCTGAGGTCAAATTTGAACTCATGTCCTCTGGACTCCAGGACTGGTGTTTCATTGACTGTGCCACCTAGCTGCTCCAAAGCTGTATCTCTTAATGATGCCTAAGATTATATTGGCTTTCCTGGCTTGTATTTGGAAGATGTGCTATATTGTATTATGTGGAATCTGAACAAGACTAAAATGCCTTGAATATTTGCTATGACAGGGAAATGTAGCATCTTCTACTGCAGGGCTGTGTTGATAGGACAAGGAGGGGACACCCAGACTATTATGATAAACAGCTAGCTCCCAGCAAGAAGACATCTGGGGAATAAGGCAATAGGATTAGAAGGAGAGGCTAGAAGTTGGCAGAAGAGTCAGAAAGAGCCCAAATAAGTCGGTGAATAGAAATGAGATTCTATTTTCTTTCAGGGTCAGATTCCTCTGTATGGTAACTTATAGTAATATATAATGGATTGAACTGGAAATGAGAGACTTTGCCTTTTCAGATGTAGAACATTATGTCAAATTCTATTCGTTTTCAATTTCTGATAATGCTTTTTTTCCCTTAGACTGTCCTCCTGCCATACTCCCCCAGACTAATGGTTCACTAAAGCCAGTACACATTTATTCAACCTCTATCAGTGCCAATGAAGGAGATCCTGGTAGTTGACTTTTCAAAGTTGCAATCAAAACTCTCCTAGTTTTGTTTTATTGATCAATTATAGGTTCATCAGAAACTAATTTCCCTAGTTTCTCTTTTCTCCTTAAGCTTCCAATACTATGCCTTCACCTCTACCCCTATCACAGCTGGGATTCTTCACCCATACTTTACTGAGAACATTTAGATAATTTTCCATAAGCTCCCTCTCCCTTTTTCTACATCTCACAGTGCCTTGATATTATCCCTATTCTTACCTCCTTTACTAATACCTCTGATAAAGAGATGGGCATTCTCGCTGAGGCAAATCCCTCTACCTGTATCATTGATCCCATCCTCTCCAGCCTTCTCTAGCATATTGCAAATACAATCAGCCTTTCAAATCTCTCTCTCTCTCTCTCTCTCTCTCTCTCTCTCTCTCTCTCTCTCTCTCTCTCTCTCTCTCTCTCTCTCTTTCTCTCTCTCTTTCTCTCTCTCCTGTCCTTCTCTCCCTCCCTTTCCCCCCTCCCTCTGTCTGTCTCTGTCTCTCACAATAATCGCTAGTCTCTGCCTACTATGTCCTTTCTTGCTTCCTTTAAAACAAAATTGTACTAATATATTTAATATGATAAATGTTTAGAGATTACCTCCAGAACAGGTCCTTGAAACAAAGGAAAACAAGTAAAAACAATATTTCAGACCTCTTCTGAAAGTGCATGCAACATTCTACATTTGTAAATTAAGAGAAATCTATCTCATCCCTGCCTACCACATTGGAAAAAACAGAAAAGAAGGAAAAATTCCTTGTAACACATATACCTAGTGAAATGAAACAAATTCCCTCAATTGCTATATACAAAGAATATGTGTCTTATTCTGCATCTTGAATCCAGTACTTCTGTGTAATAGGTGGCATATTCATCACATGTCCTCTAGAACCATGGATAGTCATTGTGTTGAACAAAGTTCTTACAACTTTCAGACTTGTTTCTTTTTGTGGTGATATTGTTATTGTATAACTTGTTCTCCAGGTTCTGCTCATTTTACTCTTCATCAGTTTATAAAATTCCTCAAAATAGTTTATTTTCATAATATTGATTCTATGAAAAAATTGTTCCTCTGGGTTTGCTTATTTTGTTTTTTATCCCTTCATATATGTTGTTTCCTGTCTGTTTTTTTTTCGTTAAGAAATGAGGAAAAAGATGACTTCTCTGTTTCCTAAGAAGATACCCATCTCATCATCCTTAAAAAAGGCTCACTTGGCCCTAATGTTCCCTTGAGGTCATCATTTTATATCTATCATTCTTTTAAAATCCTAGAAAAATGCTGTCTGTACTTGACTTCACTTCCTATCCTCACTCTCTTCTCAACCCTTTGTCATTTTGCTATCAAGTTGAGACAATAAACTCTTGCTGATTGATTGATTTGTAATCCATCCCCCAAACTTAATACTGTATCTTTGCTCATCCCTTGTGGGAAGATAAGAACTACTGTACTACTGTATAGTTGTAAGGATCCATAATAGTTTCATCTATTTTGTATATATAACTTAATATGTATGTGTTGTTTTCCCTGATGAGATTTTAAGGTTTTTGAGGTCACGAACTATTTTTCTTCAGAACCTCTCCCAGTGTCTGGCACAGAGTAAGAATTTAATAAATATTGATTGATTGAATTGTAATTCACAACCCAAAATATTTCTGTGTCTTTGCTTTTGATATATTTTGTGTTTTCTTATAAGCTGACATGTTGTTTCTCCTAATATAATGTAAGCTCCCTGAAGGAAGGAATATTGCATTTTTCTTTGGATCTCTAATTCATAGTACAATGATAAGTCATTGTAGGCAAGAAATACTTACTAATTGAATTCCTGAATAAGAACTAATATTTATATGGTATTTTAATATTCATAGAGTGCTTTCCTCACAACTATCCTGTGAGGTAAATAATGTTGTTGTTATTGTCCTCACGCTAGGAATGAATTAGCTAAATTCAAATAAATTCTATGAGTTTTCCAAAGTTATACAACTAGGAAATCTTAGAGATAGAACTTAGATCCAGGTTTTCTAGATCAAACGTTGGTTTTTGCTTCATGGGACGATCCTCCCCTCATCTGACACTCCTTAAGTCTGAGGTTACCTAGTTTGTGATAGCATCTACGCTAATGCCACTCTTTTTTGATGACTCCATAAGCATGAGTAAGATTTTCATGATAGACCCTAGAACAGGAAAATCAGGGATCCTTCATGAGGACAGTTCAAAAACTCAAAACTATCTTGATTTAGCTTTTTATCATTGCTACTTTTTGAGACTTGATGCTGAAACTTGAAATCTCTCCCTTCTCTGGAGTCCAATAGTCTATAACCCAGGATCCAACATTATTTTCATGCTATTTTATTTACTAAATGTTCCATGCAGACGTTGGAAAGGAGAGTAAAAACTTTCCTTGTGTTTATAAGCAGCTACGCTGTGATATCCGTGACCTGAATGTGCAAATTGGCCTTAGAAGGTCACGCAGTTATGTATTACTAGAATAGGAGGGAGGTCAGCCAACCATGTTTCAAGGAGAGACAATACCTCCCACAGTTTTTCTGAAGACCAAATGAGGTAACAGATGTAAAGCACGTTGTAAACCTTAAAGGGTTCTATAAATGATAGCTACTGTTATTATAAAGGATAAGTCAATGCAACTTTGATAGGGCCCCAGAAAGGAAAAGAACTTGATTCTCCAGGTTCTTAAGTGGATGTTTGATATGGATATTATGGGAAAAATCATGGACAACCATATCATGACTTAATTACCAATATCTGTCAAAAAGTTGAAGAGATACAGATGTTGTATAAAGAAATTATAAAACCCATCAGAACAAGCCAACAATGCCTTTCAGCTGACCAATTTCAAAGTACAAATGGGAAGAATTATGAAAAAAATGCATTGGAAAATATGATTCAGGTTTAAGAAATGAAAGAGGTCAAAGCTTATAGATTACTCCAAATATACTCCAAATACTCCAAATACCTATAGACCATGGATATTTCTCAAAGGAGAGAGTTGGAAAGTACTGGATGTGGTGAGCACTGAAGTATATTAAAAATAAAATTAACTATATAATAAGTGATAATGTAATGACTTTTTAACTATGCTAGTGCTTATTTTAGAGTCAGCAATCTGTGCAGCCAAAACATTGCCTAATTAGAAATATCACCTCTTCTTCCCATCTTGGTCCCAGTCCAGATCCCTGACTGTTTCCCTTTCTTTTTTTTTTTAAATCAACAATAGGTATTTGGGATGGGACTGTTAAAAGACAGCAGTCTTGTCTTGTTCTCACAGGATGCAAAAATAAATTTATCTGTCTATTCTATATGTCTATTCTATTTCATATCATATGCCTTTATCTTTCAAAAATTTACTTTGTGTAATGAATCTTTATATCAAATGCCCTGCTTACCTCTGATTTCTTCAGTAGCAATAACTCAAATTATTTTCTTTTGCTGAAAACCTCTAATTTTTAATGGATGACTATGATTACTCAGCTTTATGAGAAATATCATTTTTAGTATACAAACATTTCCTCTGCTTTTAGGAACTGTAACATGCCAGCCTTTCCTTCATATCTAATGTTTAATTAGTAGTCTTGTATGATTTATACTATTTTTTTCTGATATATAAAGGGTCTCCTCTGGACAATTTTGCAAGATTTTTATATTTTGCCCACTCTGAAACTTCTACAGAATTTTCTTCAATGATTTCCTAAAATATGGTATATTTTGAGTTTTTGTTCAATCCCCCCCACCCCAGACTTAGTTTCAGATTTCTCACTGACCTTTGCCTTCAAAGTCAACTGATTGATTTTTTTTAGAGACATCAAGTGTTCTTTCAATTTTACTGTCTTTTGATTTTGTTCGAATTTTTTTTTTTTGCTAGAGATGAGGTGGTAGGAGAGTTGGAGTGTTGACCAGAGAGCCAGCCTTAGAGTCAGGAAGATCTGGGTTCAAGCCCCACTTTTGACATATATTTACTTTATGATCCTGAGCAAGTCATCTAATATCTTCTTCCCCTCAGGCAGCTCTCTAAAATGGGCACCTAGATTATGGAGTAAACAGAGCTCCAGATGTGGAGTCAAGAAAACCTGAGTTCAAATCCATTGTCACATACTTATTAGCTGTGTGACCCTGGGCAATTCACTTTAAATGCTGTCTGCCTCAGTTTTCTCATCTGTAAAATGGGCACAATATCTACTACCTTCCAGAATGGTTGTGAGGATAAAATAAGATGATATTTTTAAAGTTTTCTGCAAACCTTTAAGAGCTATATATATGTAGACTATTCTTATTCTTATTTATAGAGCAGGTACTTATCTGCATTGGTAGGAGTTTTCTCATAACAGCTTCTTTAAACCAATGAAATTACATGTCAAATCCTAAAAATGATTTGTTTCACCTCCACAGTTTTTGAGTTTTGTATCTATCAATCTTTTCTTGATAGGATCTTTTTTATTTGATTCCCCACTTAAAATAATTCATTTTTTTCTTTTTTACGACCACTAATGTGCATCAAATTTCAGTCTAATTTCATCTCTAAATTCTTTTCCTGAGCTCTTAAACCTGGACATTCTTGCAATGGTTCCATTTTAACATCTTTGGGTCTAAGATTTAATTGTTTTCAATGCAGGATTATCTTTTCTTGGAATTTTTACCTCACATTTTTTTACTCCATTATAATTATTAATTGTATTGGGGTCTTTTAAATTACCTTTTTCACTGTTAATTTTTATTTTCTGTCAGGTTTTCCCTGTGAAGAATTCTTTCTTATCCTTTTTTGTTGTTTTTTTTTTTACTTTATTTGATGCATGTTTTTAATTTGATATGTGAGGTGATCAATTGGAACTGAACTTTCCCATAACCTTTTACTTGGATACCTTGGCAGAATCCCCCCATTGACTAGAGTAGGGGTCGAATTCAACTATAAGTTAGAAAAAAAGAATAGATTTGGGTGGAAAATACTGTGTACAACTGCAACTGGAATTCATTGTGGCACATTCCAAAAAGCATTTAATTTTGAAAAAAAAACCTCGATTATCACAATTTCCTGTGCAAATTTAATGAATATAAAATAATTGTCATGATGAGGAAGCCAAAAGAACGCAGGAATAGATTTTGCCAACAAATATTTCATTTTTTTTTATGTAGAGAAAAAAATGATAATATGGGAGAACACTAGGTTAAAATACATTTTTTTTGGTAAAATGCTACAGAAGAGGACTGCTGAAAATGTATGTGTTATCATTGCACAAAGTAGCAAAGACAAAAATAATCCATTAAAACTATTGACATGAGATACAATTAAGCCATGTCACCCCAAGAGCGTTCAGAGATGAAATCTGAGGAAAGACAACAAAGGTGTAATAACAAAGTGGATGGTAATGCCTGTTCTTTAATGTCATTTCCACTAATAATTCATACCAATTTCCATTGCTGAACTATTTGACAGTGCAAGAATTTAGTGGTAAAAACTTTCTTTTCTGTATCTTCAGAAACTGTGTCTGTGGCACAGGCTGGTGTGGGTGTGTAATGTTAATGGAATATGAAGATCTTCTTTGTAGTTACTTGGCACCTTGTTTCAAGTCAACACCTTGTTTAAGTTAATTAATTAACACAGAAGTAGTTAACACTTTGAGAGGAAATTGCTGATGTAACAGGAAGTGGCCAAATAGGGAGGAACTAAGAAAAAGTCCATCTGGGAATGGTAGAATTTCTCTCAGTGAGCAACTGGAGGCTGCAACTTCTGCTGAGACCTTTCTTCTGGAAACTTCTACTGAGACCATTCCTTTGGGAATTTCTGCTAAAAACCTTCAAGAAGCAGGCTGAGGAGCTACCATGAGTGAGAGAGGAGGATCCTACTTGAGGGAGCCTGTTTTGTTGTGAAGGCTTGGGAATGTGTGTGTGCACTGAATTAGCCACATGTATCAACTTTGTGGCTACTGTAATGACTTTGGCTTTCTGGTTCTGGGACTTGGTTTTCTGGTACTTGAATAAAGGCTTTGGTTCCACCCTCCATGTGGAAAGTCTGCTACATTTTGTGATTCACAACTATACCAGCATATTCATAACCACTGTAGGTGGGTGTTGTGAATATTGTATTATTGTTGCAGGGTGACAGATTTTATCTCTACTGTGATCAGTTCCTGGAATGATAGCTATGGTCACTGTATTAGAAGTAGCTCTATTTATTTATTTATTTATTTAGCTCTTGGGTTCAGGGTCTTGAACCATTTCCATCATGGTATGAGGGGAGATGGTGGTTGAAACTATGATGGTAGTTTCACTTTCCTGGCTCATGATTTCTCCTTTCTCAACCTGAGGATACCCTACTGTTTCAACTAGGTTGGTTTGCCTGCCTCATTAATGGCAGTTGGTGGGAATAATTTCTCCAGAGTAATTACTATACAATAAACTCAGCCCAGGGTTGAATTAGGTAGAAAAGAATGACCTTCATGTCAGTTTGGAAGTTGCACAGTATTTCTAGACAATTTCATGGCATGTATGTTTTCATCATAAACATTCTCCAAATAAAGTAATGGAATTTGATCATGTTTTCCAAAACTAGATGTTTTCTTCCTATGGTCTCTCTTTCTCAGAAAACTCTTTTACTCTCATACATAATTCTATTGATCATTTCCATTCATATGACTCACAGTATCAGAGGATTTCCCCATCTCTTTTTTTAACCCAGACCTGAATTTAGTTCCACATTTAATTCTAGGCTAGATATTTCTACCTCAATATTCTGCCATCATCTCTAGCTCAATGTTTCTCAAGTCAAATTCATCACTGACATCCATCCAAAATCTTCCCCTGCAAAGGTTTATATTTCAACAATGGCACTGTCTTTCTCCCAGTTACCTTGGAAGCATCCTCAACCTTTTCCTGTCCCTCTGCTGATATATGAAATCATTACTTTTTAAAATGTTTCTTATTCCTATCCTGTCCTTTCTATTATTACTACCATTAGCCTCATCTGATCAATTTGTGCCTGAATCGTAGTTAAGTAATTGTCATATATTCCTTCCTGATGAATTTTCTTTTGAATTTTTTTCCCTACATTTTCATTTAGCAAGCATTTATTTTATCTCCTTTCAACCTCCCCCTCCAATGAAAAAAATAAAACAAACCCATTATAGCAAATACATATAGTTGAGGGGAACAAATTTTCACATTGGCCATGTCTAAGAAGTATGATTTTCCTAAAACACTCTACTCACCTTTCTCAAAATCTTTTAAATTTTATTTAATATTTTCTCAATTACCTGTAAAAACAATTTTAAACATTCATTTAAATAACTTTGAGTAGTAAACTCTCTCTCCCTCCTGTTCCTCTTTATTGAGTAGGCAAGCAATTTAATGTGTTATGTATGTGCAGTCATGCAAAACATATTTTCACATTAGTCATGTTGTGAAAGAAAATACAGAACAAAAAAACCCCAAGAAAATAAATAAGAAATAGTATGCTTCAGTATGTATTCAGACTCCATTAGTTCTTTCTCTGGAGATTGGTAGCATTTTTCTCATAAGTTCTTGAGAATTGTCCTATATCATTGTATTGCTGAGAATACCTAAGTCAACTACAGTTGACCATCATACAATATTGTTGTTACTATGCATAATTTTCTGATTCTGCTTGTTTTACTTTGCATAGTGTGTTCATGTAAGTCTTTCCAGGTTTGTCTGAGATTATCCTGCTCTTTGATTTTTATAGCACAATAACATTCCATCACGATTATATACTACAATTTTTTTCAGCCATTCCCCAATTGAGGAGGAATCCCATTAATTTCCAATTATTTGCTACCACTAAAGAAACTCCTTTTTAAAAATCTCTTTGGGATACAAAACTCATAGTGATATTGCTGGGTCACAGGGCATGCAGTTTTTTAGCCCCTTGCACATAGTTTTAAATTGCTCTCCAAAATGGCAGGATCAGTTCACAACTCCATTAACAATGCATTAGTGTCTCAATTTTCCCACATGCCCTTCAACATTTCTTATTAATTTTCTGTTATATTAACCAATTTGATAGGTATAAGTTGGTACCTTAGAGTTTTCTGTCTTGCATTTCTCAAATGAACAGTGATTCAGAGCAATTTTTCCCCCACATAACTACAGATAACTTTGATTACTTCATATGAAAATTGCCTGTTCATATCTTTTGAACATTTATTAATTGGGAAATTGCTCTCATTTTTCTTTTATAAATGTGACTCATTCCTTTATGTATTTGAGAAATGAGAACTTTATCAGAGTATCTAAATTTTTCACAGTTGTGATTACTATGTATTTCCCTCTGTTTTATTTTCCCATAGTTTATCCTACTCTCTCTCTCCTTTTACCCTGTCCATCCTCAAAAATGTTTTGCTTCTGATTACCATTTCACTCACCCTGCCTTCTTTTCTATCAGCAGCCATTTTTTTATTCCCTTCCACTCCTACTTTCCTGTAGGGTAGATTTATATACACAACTGATTGTGTATGTTATTCCCTCTTTGAGAAAATCCCAATGAAATTAAGGTTCATGCACTTTCACCCACCTCTCCCCATGTTTTCCACCACTGTAAGAGCTCATTTGTGCTCTTTTATATGAGATAATTTATCCCATTCTTTCTCTCTCTTTTCTTTGAGGCTTTGAGTATAGCATTTTGGATTTTGTTACCTTTTACTGAGTTTTGTTTTCATCTTCCCTGTCACCATAGTAACTTTCCTTGATAAGGATAATGTTTTTTTGTTTGTTTAATTTTCCAACCTTTTTCTTGACTTTAAACTTTTTGGTAAAGTTAGATTCTGCTGGGGATGGAACAAAGATGGCGGCATAGAAGCAGCAAGGTTTCACAATTCTCACATAGCCACCCCAAATACCCATAAAATATGACTCTAAACAAATTATAGGGCTCCAAAACTCACATAAATACAGAGAAACACATCTCCTGCTGAAGGTAGCTTGGCAGGAAGGCCTCTCATTTCAGCACTGTGGGAGCCAAAACCAGCCCAACCTGAAACCAGGGCTTGGCCCTGGGTTGGCCAGGACAAGCTACAGCTGGAGCCTTCAGGAGAGTGGATCAGCAGCAGCTGTGGCAGTTTCCAGAATTATAATCAAGCCATAAGAAACAAGGACAAAGTGAAAGGTCAGTGGAACTCAGCTAAATGTGGGAAAGAAAAGCAGTCTGGCCAAACTGCCTCCAGGGCAAAGAAGTCACAGAAGCAGTGGCCCTGCAGCTGCCTCCATGTAGCTTCTTCAGAGTTCCTGGCCTGCAGACTGCAGGGGGGCCAAGTGATTGTTCAGAGTCTAAGTGCTCTTGGACCCAGGTAGTGGTCTGGTGGTGGTGGTCATGGGGTGCATTTTCAGTGAACCAAAGCTGGTGGGGGATGTGGCAGCATCCTAAAAGCTCCAGTAGCTATAAAAACCTCAGAGATTTGGGACAGAGCTTTCCTCTCTGGAAGCAGAGTTCCACAGAGCTAAAAAATTAAGTAATTCACTGGCAACATGAGCAGGCAAAGGAATCAAACTAAGAACAACAATTGAACTCTAGATTTCTTCTTGGGGGACAAAAAGGATCAAAGCACGGAAGAGGAGGAAGACAACACAATCAGAACTCCCACACAAAAAGCTTCCAAGAAACATGAAGACTGCCTATAAGCCATAGATCAGCTTAGGGATTTTGAAAACCAAATAAGAGAAGTGGATGACAAATTGAGAAGAAAAGTGAGAATGATGCAAGAAAATCATGAAAAGAGAGTCAGCCTAAAAAGCCAATGAGGAGAAGAATGCCTTAAAAAGTCGAATTTGCCAGATGGAAAAAGAATCTCAAAAGCTTTCTGAAGTGAATAATTCCTTCAGAATTAGAGTACAGCAAATGGAAGCAAATGACTTTATGAGAAATCAAGATACTATTAAACAGATCCAAACAAATAAAAAATAGAAGGCAATGTGAAATATCTCCTTGAAAAAAACCACTGACATGGAAAATAGAGATCCAGGAGAGCCAATTTAAAAATTATTGGACTACCTGAAAGCCATGATCGAAAAAAGAACTTAGAAAACACCATTCAAGAAATTATCAAGGAAAATTGCCCTGATATTTTAGAATCAGAGGGAAAAATAGAACTTGAAAGATTTTACCAATTCAGCTCTTGAAAAAGATCCCCAAAAGAAAACTCTGAGGAATGTTATAGCCAGGTTCTGGAATCCCCAGAACAAGGAGAAAATATTACAAGCTGTCAAGAAGAAACAATTTGAATACTGTGTAAATACAATTAAGATAACCCAGGATCTAGAAGCTTCTGCATTAAGGGATCAGAGGGCCTGTAATATGATATTCTGGAGATCAAGGGGGCCAGGATTAAAACCAAGAATCACCTACCCAGCAAAACTGAGTTTAATGTTCCAGGGGGAAATATGGTCATTCAGTGAGGTGGAGGACTTTCAAACATTCTTGCTGAAAAAAACAGAACCAAAAAGAGATACAGTACTCAAATATAAGAAGCATGAGAAGGTTAACATGGAAAAGAAATCATAAGGAACTTATCAAAGTGAAACTATTTACATGCCCACATGGAAAAATGAGAATTGTAACTTATGAAACCTTTCTCAGTATGAGGATAGGTGAAGGGAATACAAATGTGTATATACATATACATACAGATGTGTCTATATAGGAGGGTTTATATATGTGTGTGAACACACATCTGGGTATGTGTATATATGAATACATTGGGGCCACAGGACCAATTGAATATGAAGGGAGGATACTTTAAAGGTGAAATTCTGAGGT
>JAQQSW010005627.1:0-14142 GCA_028646575.1 Pseudocheirus occidentalis | reverse complement strand
AAATTTTGTTGTTTCTATGTCACCATATGGGCTCTGCCTTGAGGGTCTTTTTTCTACGAACAAAGAAACATAATTTTTTTCCACATACAGTCTTGGAGAATGTTGGAGAACTAAGAGGTGAAAATGAAATCAGCCTTTATTGATTAATTTGCTTTATTTTTAGTTTTATTATAGAATTAACCTACCTTCTTTAAAAAAAATCTAGCCCTAACAGCTAAGTCAGGCTAACATGATAGTCTCTAAAGTCTAGGTTACATATGGATTTAGGGAATAGATTGATTAAGGAGATTTAATCGTTTAGCTGCAGATAATTTAGAAGGATAAAATAATTGTAAGATTATAAGTTTTTCAAAAGGCTAAATTCCCATTTCTAGCAGAAAGTGGGGTTAACTAAAGGCTAAATTTCCATTTCTGGTACCTGGGAAAAGGTTAGTCAGGAGATAAGCTCCTTTTTTTCTTGAGTTCAAATCTAACTTTAGTAATGGACTATTCTAGGAAAGATGGTAGGTTTGACTGCTAACCACTGGCCACAGGCTCCTCTTTTCCAGTATACTTTCTGGTCACAAAAGGTACCACCTGAAAGAAGGGACATCTGGTATGAAATTAAGAAAGTCTTGGAGAAGCAAAGTAGTCAGGTGATCACCTTGTCCAATAGAATTATCTTCAAAACAAGTCTCTATCATTTTTCCAGTTTCTCTTTCTGTTACAAAAAACAAACAAGTGTGTCTGTAAATCACTCCTTGTCTCTGACTTCTGATGACTGATTTTGTATATAAATGCTAGCTTTGTAAATTAAATCATATATGGTTTGGTAACTTTATCCTCAGTTTCTCTTTCAGATAATCAACATTAACAGAGGTTAGATTACTAGTTTAGAGTTTCACAAGGCACTAGGTGTCAGAGGTGGGACTTAAAACTAAGTCTTGTTGCTAGGAGGTCAGTTCTCTATCCACTACATGATGATACCTCTCAGTGTTTCAAAGTTAAATGATTGCTTTAAGATGTTCCCTTTAAGAAGGAGGATGATGTTTAAAGACAGAGTTGTTGAGAGAAAAGATTCTGAGTGCAATTTTCCAGAGGAAAAGCAAAGAAATAAGGACCATTTAGTGAGAGTCCAGTGTAATGGAAATAGTGCTGGATGCAAAGGAAAGGGAGATATGAATTTGAACCCTAATGTCAAGGCTGTAGGACCCTTGGTAAGTCATTTTACTTTCTTAGTCATAGTTCCTTTATTTGTAAAATGGACATAACTGCCTACCTCACAAAGCTATGATGAAGAAAGCCCTCATAGAACTATAGAAATTTGAGATTATAGGAAGAATTACTCAGAGGAAACACCTTAAGGTCAGAAATTCTGTCACTCTCTAAGTCCTCACTGACTGGAAATAATGTAGTCATAAAAAGTTGCAGCATAACATGAATAGAACAGTGCCTGGCACCTGGTAGGTGTGTAATAAATGTTTATTATCTCACTAACTGAGAATCTCTTCCAGTTAATATTTCATCTCATTGCCAGACTGAACATCCTAATGCAGATAGCTGATCATTTAATTTCACTGCAAAAAATCAAACTAAACAAACAAAAGCCACATATTGTAAAAAAAAAATATCCTTCAGTTGCTCTACTTCAGTGACTACAAAGACTTCTTAAACTGGCATTTAGTGCCCACTATAATCTGTGAATAACCCCAGCTAAAACCCCCTACCTTCTACAAGAAGACTTCTCTAAACACTCAATTCAAATTCCTTCCCTGGGCTAATTATTACATATTTATTCCATTGATAGCTTGATTTGCATATATTTGTCTACATGTTGTCTCACTCATTAGATTATTAATTCCATGAGGGCAGGGATCATTGTTTTCCTCTTTTTGTATCTTTCAAGCTTACCACAGTGCTTGGCACATTGTAGGTACTTAATAAATGTTTACTGAATTGGGTTTGATTGAATTTTCAGCCTTGTTCCCCAGTGCTCCTTTCACATACTTTAAGCTCATGTCAAAATGAATTAATTTTTGTTTTACCAACATATCTTTATTTTTCTACCTCTTCACTGTTATTCATATTCTTCCCAATGTCTAGTTTGCCTTCAATCTGAATACCTATCATCTGAAGTTCATTTTCTTCAAGATAAATGTCAAATATGATCTCTTCTGTGAAGATTTCCCTTTGCAATATGGTAGTATATAAGCTTGTCTTACACCCCTCCATCATATAGTAACTTGCTTGACTCACTTAAATCCAGTTCACTTGCAAGTCAAGACATCGCCTTCCTGATGTCATTGGTCCTCTTTGAGAATCCAGAATGAAATACAATAATAACTAGATGCTTGAGAGAAGCAGGTGATTTGATTGACCGACCCGCCGACCAACCTACCCACCTACCTACTACCTACCTACCTACCTCCCTACTTACCTACCTGTCTGTCTGTCTGTCTGTCTGCCTGCCTGCCTGTCTGTCTGTCTGTCTGTGTATACATCTGCCTACACATCTATCTACAATTCATTCCCTATATAACCTGACACAGGAACCTGTATAGACTAGGTCTTATTATTATTAATTATTATTATTTATTGTATTTGTCCTTTCCTTGAATATAGTGTACTCACATTAAGAAAGTTTCCATTACCAAGGCAGGTGGATCCATGCTAGAGAATTGCTTGGGACACTGACAGATTAAGCAACTTTGCCCTGGGTCACATAGCCACAGTTAGTATGTGTCTACAGCCAAACTTGAATTCAGGTCTTTTTTCTTTGAAAAGCAGTCTCTACCAACTACCCACCATTGCCTCTTGTATTAAATACTTAATAAGTGATTATTCTTGTTGCAGCAGATTCTAGTGCAATTAGAAAAATTGCAGTCAGAACTCCTGCTTTTCATGTAGAGAATGAGTGGTTCCAAAGAAGGAAGTAATTGTAAATGCCTAAGATTTATCAGATAGGAAAGGAAAGTTCTAAATCTCTCTTCTCTGATAAATTATAATAGCTCATTAAAAGTAATTTACTCCACAGTAGGTGCCATAAACTGCAGGGCTAAGTTTAAAGTGAACCCCTGCTGTAGTGTGAAGAGCTCTGGGAGGGTTCACATATTAAGGTAAGCTCAAGATAGCAGCCCAAGATTAAGAAAAATGCCAAGGGGTAATCAATCAATCAACATTTATTAAGTGCCTACTATATGCCAAGTATGATGCTAATCTTTGGTAATGAAATAAAACACTAGAAAGGAGTAAAGGGCACCCTAAAATTACTACTTTTAGATTATTTATTTATTTCTAAAGGGAATACATTCCTTAATAGTCATTATTTCCATAGTTTTTTTTTTTTAGTTTATCTTGGTTAATTTAAAAAACTGGCTGAATTATGTGAATGTCCTTTTGTTCAACAGTTATTGGAAAGGACATTACTTGCAAACAATTTGGATGTTGCAGAGTGCCATTTAAGAGTGACTATGCTGAGTCACAGAGAAGTAACTCTCAAATACTTTTGGCACCCGATCATAGAACAGGTTTATTGTTGTAATAATAACAACATATTTTCTCACAAATTTGGGAGAACTCATAATTGGTCTTGCACATTAAAAGGATGGGTGATTTAGAGGGAAGCAGAAAACACAGATTCTTAAGTCTGAAACTATATCTGAAAATGATTAGTTTCCTTACATATCTGGTGTGTGTGTGTGGGGAGGCAATTAAAAATTATTTTCTCAATTTTCATCCCCTAAGAAATTGAATCAACAAACAAGTTTTGAGTGAGGCAAACTTGGAAAGTGATAACTGTCAGGTTAGTTACATTCAAATACGACTCATATCAACCAACTAATCAATCAATATTTATTAAGTACCTATGTGCCAGACAATGTGCTAAGTACTCATGATTCAAAAAGGCAAAAGGATAGTCTTTTGTCCTCAAGGAGCTTACAATGTTACAGTGGAGACAATGTATACACACACACACACACATACACACACACACACAGAGGAAGTTACATACAGGATAAATAGGAAATAGTTAACATAGGGAATTAAGAGGGGGTGAGGAAGGCTTCTTCTAAAAAGTGGGATTTTAACTGAAATGTAAAGGAAGCCAGTGAGGTCAGTAGGTGGATAAGAAGAGGTAGATTATTTCAGACCTGGAGGAAAATCAGAGAAAATGTCCAGAGTGAAGACATAGAGTGCCTTTTTTTCCTGGAATAGCCAGAGGAGGATATGACTGGATTGAAGAGTATGTGTTGGGGAATAAAGTGTAAGAAGACTGGAAAGGTAGGAGGGGGATAGATTATGAAAGGCTTTCAATGCCAAATAGAGTAATTTATATTTGATCCAGAGACAATAGAAAGCCACTATAGTTTATTGAATGATTGGAAGGGATGATATGATTGGACCTGTATCAGGAAAATCATTTTAGTGATGAATTTAGGGAATGGATTGGAGTAGACTGAGGCTTGAATTAGGTAATTCCACCAGTAACCTATTGCAATAATCCAAGTGTGAGATGATGAGGGTTGCACTCCAGTGGTGGTAGTGTCAGAGAAGAGAAGGGTGTGTATTGGAGAGATATTGCAAAGGTAATGTTGACAGACCTTGACAAGAGATTGGAAATGAGGGGTGAGAAAGAGAATTTCGGAATGATTCTTAGATTGTAAACCTAAGGACATGGTAGGATTCTGTTGCCCTCTATAGTAATAGGGAATGGGAGAAAGGAGAGGGAGTAAATGGTAGAAATATGAGTTCTGGTTTTAGATATAATTGAGTATAAGATGCCTATTGGACTTCTAGTTAGAGATGTCTGATGTTGGGAATCAAGTTGGGGATGCAAGACTAGATGTCAGCAGAAAATTTAGGGCAGGATAGTTATTAAATTCATGAGAGCTGATGAGATCATGAGGTGAATTAGTACAGAAGGAGAAGAGAGGAGGGCCCATGACAGAACCCTGAGTAATGCCAACAGCTAGAGGATGCAGCAAAAGTGCTAAAGAAGGAGTGGTCAGTTAGGTAGGAGAAAAGCCAGGACAGAGTGGTGTCCAGAAAAACCTAACATCATATGAAATATGGGGCTAAAAATACAAAACCATCTAGAGCTTCTAAAATCCAATGAAATAACAAAAAACATTATTACCACAGTTTTACACAACTTACTTGTGTTTTATAAAATGGTAGCAATTTAGGAAAGTCCTTCACTAAAACATACATTATTTTATTTCAACAGCATTTCTGAAGTACCTACTGTGCACAGAAATCTATATTATATACTCTTGCATATATTCCATATGTTTATATGAACAATAATAGTCATTGAAAAAGCACCAAACCTTCCAGATAATTTGTACTTGGAAAGACTCTGTATGAGGAAGGTAACATGAGTTGAGACTAGAGCAAACCAGTTTTTTATTTTCCTACTTTTCCTGTGATTTTCTGAAATGAAAACTTGCCTTTTCTGCTTTGTATGCAGCAACCCACACACATTCCAGTGCTTTATGGCACATTCCACATGTTTATCTAACCTATTGTTTATCATAAAACCCATTAATGCTGATGACCAGCAAGACTGCATAATCTCAGTGTTTCTATGATATCTGCTAATATTAATTCTTGTAGGACATTGGGGACTAGTACAAGCAGGCTTATGGGTCTGTTGCCATGATTGCATTAAATAAAAATGAAGACAATTAGCTTTATTCATGTTTAAGGTTTGGAGGCATTAAAACAACTCCAGTTTATTTTTTCCCCATGAATTTGTATGAAATAAACATAATTTTTATTCATGGGCATCCTGACTTGAGAAGATCATCTGGAGAAACCACTTGTCTTGAAATTGGCCTTGTTGTTCAAATCAACATTGTAATTAATATTTTTCTCTAAATTGGTCCATTTTGTCTTTGAATCATGGTGTTACAATAGGTACTACATATCACCATCATTCTTCTTATTCTTAAATTAAAAACTTTTAAGTTTTTCTAGGAAGTATACTCAGAGAAGAGTCTTTAAGTGACTCAGCCATCACAGAAACAGAATTCAGTATTCTATGATTGATTCACATCAACAATACAACTGACAGCATGAAAGTTATTTGGCGAATAAGAGCAGTGACCACATGTCCATTATCAGAATTGATAGTATGAAACTGAGCCAAATGAAAGTGATACCGTTAAAGTCAGGTGTCACTTTATGTCAGGGTAGATTGTACCTCCCCTTGTTACCTGACACAGCTAGAGCTGGAATCATTTGCCCATTTTGATGTATCATGCTTTTAAAAAAATGCTTTCTTTGTAGTCAGAAGTCAATATCAGTTTAAGCAGTGGATGCCTAGCTAGAATTTTAGGCCATTGGCTGTACCTTGTTAGCTGGAAATAAAAACCTTCCAACTGTAATATAACACCTTTAGCCCACTTTGGATAGTGTCTGACACTTTGTACAAATGTTTGTTTCTGATGAACTTGGCAGAAATTGAGACTGTTTTTCCATTTAATATGGTCTTATAAACTTTTCTTTTTCCTGAAAGAAAGTGATTTTCCAGTAGTAGGAAGACTTCCCACTAGCCTCATGGTATGTAGGCTTAGCACTCCATTTAGGTTCAGGAAAGAATTTTTGCTTATTTCTTTAATGTTTAATTTGTTGAAGCCTGAAACATGACATCTAGCAGATGATGCTCAAGAGAGATACAAGAAGTTGCTCTTTTCCATCAGATATTACAACTCAGTATCATATATTGAATTAGCTGCCTAAGTCTACTACCCACTTAAAGAGACATCATACATTCAACATTACAATACATCGAAACCAAAGGGGTATTAACTTTATTCTCCTTCCTCCCTAAGATGACCTGGCTAGTAAAAACCAAACTATACTGGGAAGAGGGTGTGATGCTTTCAAAAGCAACCTTATCCCAATGCTGGTAGTTAAAGAGCTAAGTTGATAAATTTCTTTTCCAGTTTTCCTGGCTTGTAGATTTTCTCTAACATCCATTCTGAGCTGTGTATCTTGTGTATGGTGAGTATTATTTAGTTTCTCCAAAGGGAATTTTTGTAATAATTTAGCTGCTCCTTGCTTTTGCTCAGTTAGCTAGCTTGGATCAGTGGATTACAAAGATCTTAGACTGAAGACTGGATGAAAGCCTGTTTATGTTTGAGCACGCTGATGATGGATTATTATGCAGAAGCAAAAGCAAAGGAAGAAATGTAGGTTTGATGTAATCAACAAACTTTAGATAAGTAGTGCATATTTTAAAAGGCCACAAATCCCCTTTAAAACTTTTTATGGGGACATTTCTGTGAGGATTATTCATGTAAAAATCTTCAATTAGTTGAAGGTCAAAAGATTGAATATTTAATCAAACTACTCCTAATATCATATACTTGAAAGCAAAATTTAAAAAAAACTTTAAATTTTCCACTATTGTTAATGCTTAATACCTCTACTTCTTTCTTCAAAAGATATCTACTTTAGGGTAGTTTTGCTGCTCACTAAGAACTCCATTAGAATGTAGAAAGCCGAAATTCAAATCAGTTTATTAGTGAATTTGACACCTTTAGGGAAAGGGCTAAGTTACGTACATTTTCTGAATCTGCCACAATATTTAGTATGATGCCTGACACATAGAGGATAGTCATTTTCATCTTGTTGACCTGAATTAAACTGATACAGAAAAAAAAACTATAATAGACAGATTGGACTTTGTCCCAAGGCACTGACTTTGGGCTATGGAGACTTGTTTCCTTCTTTCGGTAATCTGAAGACTAAGATCTTGGTGTCTTGTATCTTTGAGTCATTTCCTGGCCTTTGCCATATGTTGTACTGCTACTCTTTTGCCTTCCCTTGAACTAACATCTGCCATTGTAGTGTCCCTTTCCTAGTACCTGGCCATTGTAGAATCTCTGTAAGAAATGTAGGCCAGACTGTCTTGAGGTAATGTTACCTTCTTTCCTGGTCCAATTGCAACTATGGTTATATTACCTACTGTGCACCTCTGAACTATCCTCCCTCCCTATCAGGTTTTTTTTTTGTCACAGATGAAAGCAATCCTTGTCATTTCTTTAGTGGCATGACTTATGAGACATGTAAATTGAGATATAACTTGAACAAAACAAAACAATACAACTTAGTAAGAGAAAATGGAAATCCTGTGGAAATCAGTTAGTTTATATCACAGAGATTAGTTGTAGGTCCCTTGTCTTGACAGGAATTTTACAAAAAAGAGTTCTATATGACTACAATTCATTTTTGAAGTTATCTGTAGATTTCAATTACTCATATTTCTTATGCCCTGTTATTATGAGATAACATTATTATCCACTTACTGTCAGTCTGAAAAATCCAACCACCAGAAGAAAAATAAATGCACAGACTTTTTTTAATCCTTTCTAGAGACTGTAAAGCTATAAAAAAAAATGGAAAGTAAGAATTTTAAAAAGTACCAGCAATAACTTAGATCAAACTTCTTAGCACAGAAACATTTTCTGAAATAGATGAACATTTGAGGAGAAAAGTTGGGACCTATTTTATCACAGAAGGTTTACTTATCTATTCTCCCATTTAATTTAAAGCTTACATAACCAACTGGACAGACTTAGTCTCGCTACAAGAAGATAGTGAAGGATATATCTTGGCAATTTAATCACCTTGTCTATATGGATATCCTCATTCATTGCTCATCTGTGATACTGATTTTGCCTTTGTGGAATGATCTGACTACCTTTCTTCTTTCAAATGTATGTTCTAAGCTATTCTTTCTTGAAAAAATCTAATTTTTCTTGGCTAAACCTCCTCTAGGTTAGTTTGAGATGTCACAGATTGTCAATTTTTAACCTCTTTTCCCAACTTTCCATTTACCCTTCTAATCTGTGATCAATGGATATCAAAGTGATAAAGGCAATATTGTGCAATGCAATGACAGAACACTTCTAATAGTGACAAAAAGAATCCAGTTTTGTCCAGGAACTTACTACAAAAAGTCTATACCCTTTTAACATTCTTGTAGGCATTTATCTTGTAATTAATATAACAAACTCATTTTTAAGAGGAGTTTGCTTTTAACTTAGGATGACTACTCCCCTAACATTTTATTTTAAATATATTTTTATAACATGGGGGACACACACAGAAACATACACACAGAGAGAGAAAAAAATTAGTTATCTATTATTCACCCCTCTGTTTTTCTCTTTATTCTTTCAATAACTACTTGGAAATCCTACTATTTGTATATTAGCTCAGGGATAGGAGACACAAAGAAGCAAATAAACAATGCCTTTCTTCTAGAAATTAGTATAGGAGATAAGATACACACAAATCAGTATATTACAGGACATAATGTGTGATAAGTATTTTAAGAAAAAACTATGAATAAATGCTAGAAGACTTCAGAGGTAAGAGGGTTCACTTAGATGCTGGGAATTGTAAAAGGTTTCATATCACTCCAACTTGATAGAATTATAAGATTCTGAGAAGTTCACTTAAAGATGGAGTATTCCAGGGGAGAGCATAGCAAAGACAATAAAAGCTAAGGCAATAAAATTTTAAAAAATAGTTTTTTAAAGGTAGATAATATAGTTTGACCATAGTATTAGATTTGTGTTGGAGAATAGCATGGTTTCAGACTGACCAGGAAGATTTGGTGCAAACTGAAGAGAGTCCTGGATGCTGGCCTCAGGGCTTGGACCTCATTTAGTAGATGTTACAGGAGGTGGTTGCTGTTTTGTTTTGTTGTTGTTGCTATCGTTTTAGCAGAAGACAAACATGATCACAGATTAATTCAGGCTGGATTAATATAGGAAATGACTAGGAGCAGCATTGCCATCTGGATGAGGTCAAATGAGAAGGACTTAAGGTATCATGGTAACAAACAGAAAGAGACCAGAATAGATTTAAGAAAATTTGAGAGAGTAAGATTAGCTAAATCACTGACTGATTGGCTATCAGGATGACTGGGGAGAAATAAAGCAATGGCTTAGAAATTTCAAATCTAAGTGTCTAAATAAGTAATAGTGCCCTTGCTGGCAAATAGGGAAGTCAGGTCACAATTTATTCTTCTATGAAGAGTCTCTCCTTAGAAGACATCTAGGCGTTTCAAAATCCCAGAATCATAGGATCTCAGATTCTAAAAGAATTCCAAAGTCATTTAGTCCAATTTGTATCTAAGAAAGAATCCCTTCTACAATAGTATAAATGAATAACTAACAATTATTGTTTGATAATTTCCACTGAAGGGATACCTCCCAAGGAAGTCCATGCTATTTTTTAGACAGCTCTAATAATTAAGGATGATTTTCTTGCTTTTGGAGTAAAGATCCATGTTTAGTTGCATATATAATTAACCACAGGATGAAGATCAAAATGGGTATTCAAGAAATTCCAGTAGCTTCCAATTGCCTCTAGGATAAGATACAAAACCTTCTGTTTGGCATTCAAAGACTTTCACAACCTAACCCCTTCCTACCTTTTCAGCCTTCTTACCTCCCTACCACATGCTCTTCAATCCAGTGACACTGTCCTCCTGACTGTTCCAGGAAAATGATACTCCATGTTTTGGTTCTGGACATTTTCTCTGGTGTCTCCCACACCTGGAATACTCCCCTTCTTATCTCACCCTCCTGCCTTTTCTGGCTTCCTTAAAAATCAATTAAAATTCCATTTTTCCAGAAAGCTTTTCCTAATTCTTCTTAATTTTAGTAGTGCCTTCTCTCTTTTAATTATGTTTTTGTCTCTTTTTTTTGAGGGAGAAAGACAAGGCAATTGGGGTTAAGTGACTTGCACAAGATCACACATCTAGTAACCATGTCAGGTGTCTGAGGCTGAATTTGAACTTAGGAGTGCTGACTTCAAGGTCAGTGCTCTATTCACTGTACCATGTAGTTATCCCCTAGCCCCTCTTTTAATTATTTCCTATTATCCTGAACATAGCTTTATTTTATATATAGTTTTTCCTTATGGTCCCCATTAAACTGTGAGTTTCTTGAGGACAAGGACTGTTTTTGACCTCTTTTTGTATCCCAAGCACTTAACATAGTTCCCAGAACATAGTTGGTGATTAATAAATGCTTATTTACTGACTGGCTTTTCTAGTTAAACTATATTCATTTTTTCATTGCAACTGAATTTTTTAGGCAAAATACTGTCATCATTATTTTCATTGTACACAAAGCATTCCAGAGAAAATAACGGGAATGATCTCGCAGAATTGAAAAATCCACTGAAAGGATGAACAGGAATAATGCAAAGGCAATGTGAGGTTATAGTGTCTTCATTATATAGCCAGCTTCAAGAATTAAGAATATTAAAAGCCACTCAATCCTAGAATTATGTTTTCTATACATTTTAACTTCTCCTAGGTTGAAAGAGAAAAGCTGTATTCAAAACTAATTGGAGTTGACATTGCATTTTGGGAACCAGTAATTTTATGCTATGATTATAATTATTATCTCATTCTTATAATTTTGCTTGAATTCAGATAGAAATGATCCTGGGATAAGTCATTTTCTTATTGGTCTTCTTTTACATACGCATATTAATAATTTGAAAGACAGCATTATATAGCAGAAAGAGAAATGGTTTCTAGAATTAGATGAAGCAGGGTGAAATCTTGCCTTTGATATATGTATGGGGAAGTAAACAAATTATATATGTATATATACACATATATGAGTGTGTATACACACAGATACATGCATCTATATACATCTATACACACATGTATGTTTGTGTGTCATCCACAAAGTTTATGTGTATCCCCATTAGTCTTAATGTAGCTCATAGGGAAGTGATATTTTTAGAATTTTCTCCAAGACTGGGTTTCTCTAATCTCAAGAGGTTGGAAATATAGCAGATACTAAGGGGTCAGTCCCACTTTTGAATGCCCTAAAAGCTTTGACCTGCTTCGTTTCTAATCTTAATGAGTTTGCCCCTTCTTAGGCAACATTGTGGCCCTCCACTCCTAGGGTACCATATTGGTTCTAGAATTAAGGAGGAGCATCCAATTAACTTTATTCTGACTGAAGCTCAAAAGTCCCCAACTCAAGAGATTCCCAGGCTTCAGTCTTCCTCAATATTAAGAATTAGAGGAATCTGATATCACACTCGGGTTATTATTTTGTATTTAATATTCTGTGGGCTGCTGTACGTGTAACTAAAATATTCTTTAAAAATGGAAAAGAAGTATTGTGATATAAGCTCATTGACTAAAAACTCACTGAAAACAACTGAAGGACAACCACAGTAACAGAGAGGGAGGCAAGGAGTATGATATATACCTCTTCTTGTTTCTACACATTTTACTTTTCTTTCCTGCCTTCCTATGGCTTCATAGCTATACATATCTTAGAAATCATGAGAATTTGATTTGGTGGCATCTAGTTTAAAAAAAAAAGAAGTTCTTGTCGATTCTATGTTCAAGCAATAACGAATGATTTTTGTTCTCCAGTAATAACGATCCCCTACCACAACACAGTTTATTTGCTGAATTCTCAAGGACGTTTTGCCTTCTACATTTGATCTCTGTTAACTTACATCAAATGCTGAGGAATGGTTTTGACTAGTGGATCATGCCTGGGGATTTGACAGGCATAACATTGTTAAACCCTGCAATACTGTGTTGTATAGTTTCTATTATCCCATTACATAGTCTATATTGATGAACAAGTCTGAGCTCAACAAGAATATTCTGCTTTTAGTGATCCTGAATAATTATAATAATTTCAATCATGATTTTACTGATATAGAAAACTCTTGGTGAGAACTGCCCTCCCCCAACCCTTACCCTCACCCTGACACAGATCAGCAACTGCTCAGCAACTTAGACACTTGCCAAGGACCTTGAGATTGAAATGACTTGCCCAGGATCACATGTTTGTCATAGATAGGACTTGAATCTGGGCTTCTCTGACATGGAAGCTGACATTCTTCCATTTGTCTGTCATATGCATGATCTTCAGCATTATGATGATGATTTTATTGGTTTTGATAGGAATTATTCAAGGGAGTACCTGTATCTGTAAAATCACAGATCCGCTTTGAATACAATACTATTGTACTTCCCCCCTCAGTTTTATACTCATATATTCACTTTTATAACCATCAAATTTATTATTACTTACAGCTATTTCCCCCTAAAAGTTGTAGGAACAACATTCTGAATGACTGAATTCTGTGCAGTTCCTTCTGTAAGAACTGTAGAGAGTAAGAAGATCTTTTGTATATGTCCTGTATACATCCAGTTTTTCATAAAACTTAAGTATTTTATACCAGAGTTATCTTATTTACTATACCTTAGGTAGTACAATGCAAATTGTATTAGAATATATTTTCTCCATTACAGTTTTTTCCTGTTCCTTTAAAGCTGGAAAGAGTATTCAAGATTGATTACCAATGAAAAAACTTGAATTTCTAAGTGATTAAATATATCTAATCAATTTTTTAAAACCAAAAGAAAAAAAGGTTTAATACCTTTAATACCTTTTCCTTTACATATCCAACATAAACAAAATGTGGTACGCAATGATCCAGGGGGCTATAAAGATTTTATTATCACTTTGTTGGGATGAATATTCCACCATCCCATTTCCAATCCTAGAATTCAAACTTGAAGCAATAAACTTTTAATGCTACCTTACATTTTTCAATATCCTCAACACAATTATGTACTAAAACCCATGCAAATGAGCACTGGTAAAATGTATTGATTCAAAGATAAATAGATCCTGAGATTATATCATGATATATAATGTTAAATTATTAATTTTAAGAAAATAATTATTTTTATATTTAATTAACAAATGAAAAATTCTTAATTCATGGTTGTCTTCAAATATACTAATTTTTTTTGTCATCACTACTTGGCATGCAAGATGAATAGTTCAGTGAGATTACTAGAGAAGAAAATGATACTTAGAAAGCTTTGGGAGTAATGGAAAGTTTTAGCATACTCTTCCTGGAGCCTGTTAGAATTGAGATAGCATAAAGGAATTATCTGTGCCAGAAACCAACTGAATACTGTAAACTCTTCCTTGAACTCATCATTTCACAGTTGGGTGTTAATAAATGTTATGTTGCACCCGAGCAGCACTGATTTTGAAAAGAATTTATTGGAAGCGGTGCCAAAAATGTGTCAATGACTATTGCAATCCTATATTTTTAATGATCATATTTACTTTG
>JAQQSW010005626.1:0-14143 GCA_028646575.1 Pseudocheirus occidentalis | reverse complement strand
CAGTCAATTAATTCAGTTGGTTTTTTTTAGGTCTGTGAAACTCTGCTTGCAAGGGGGGAAGCTCTGTTCCAAATCGCTGGGATTTTCCCAACTGCTGCAGCTATTAGGGGGTGTTGCAAGTCCCCCAAGCTTCGGCTTGCTGAAAGTGCACCCCAGGACCACCACCCAAGACCATGATCTGGATCCAGGCCACTCAACAGAAGAGCACTTAGCCCCAATCTATCGATTCAGCCCCCCTGTGGAGTCCACAGTCCAGGGACTCTGAAGCAGTCTGGTGGGGGCCACTGCTGCTGGTTCCAGTAGTTCCCCTCCCCCACTGTTTCCTTGCCCCGGGGGTAGAATGGCCGAACTGCTTTACCCACCCAATTAAGTTTCAAAGTTTCAGCTTTCACTAACCATCTCTCTGACTGAAGCTCCCCTCAGGCAGGTGCTTTAGATTTTCTTTGAAGCAGACTCAAGCCACTGCTTGGGAGTCTCCTTGTGGCCACCCTGGGGCCTTGCCTGGCTGCCGCTGCGGTTTTGGGCTGGCGGTTCTCTGCTCCTCTTCAGCCCCTTTGCAGATGTGGAGTGCTGGAGTCTGTAGAACTGCTGCAGGCTGGCTGTGGGGCTCGGCTCAGCTCCTTCCCACCGTCCCAGGCCTGGCCGCAGTCTTGGCTTCCGGCTGTTCCAGTGCTGAGCCCCTGCTGCTGAGATGCCTTCAGCGAGAACTGGGTTCTCTGTATTTTTGTGAGTCAGAGAGTCCTAGACTTTCCTAGACATTGTCTGGGCTCGTATTTTCTGGGTGTTTAGGGTGGCGGTGTGGGAGCTGTGGGACCTTGCTGCTTCTACACCGCCATCTTGGCTCCACCCCCCTGCATATTAAATTAATAAAAATAGAAATTGACTTTATTTGTTTTATTTTTCCTTGATTGGTAAAACATATCCTAATTACATTTTAATCTGTCTTCATCTATACTCAGGAATTCTATGGGCCTATGTGAGACTGTGGGAGTTTGACACCTCATGTATTCACTATTATAAGGCTAAATTTCATCAAATATTACTTTATCATCATTCTCTGGGTTAAAAATGTACTTTGCCAATGCTTATCTTTTTTTGAGAATTAAAATTCAAACCTGTGGTTCTATGATTAAGGAGAAATCTCAGTGAGTAAATGTCTTCCACCAATGTATTTGCATATCTGTTCTTAAACTTAAAGGCTTAAAGAGTTACTTGGAGGTGCTGATGTGAGTAAAATGTTCATGGTCACATAAATTGTATGAGGCAGAAGCAAAAATTAAACCCATTTTTTCCTTCACAATCCATATCGTGGAGAAATCCAAGTCAGGGCAATTTTAATCTACTTGTATGTGGTTATCTTCTTCAAGTGCTGGAGTAGCTGTAAAAATCTTCTTCTGAATTCTCACTATCACAGGCTAAGAAAAATGGATATCCTTGATTTCTCAAACTTGAAATGGATATCCTTGATTTCTCAAACTTTCTCAAATTGAAAAAGCCCATCTCATGTTTATTCCTCAATCATCTATGCTTGAGCCAAGAAATACAAGACTTAGAAGATGCAGTCAGGGATCAAAGGTCCAATCACAGTTACAATGCTGAATAACTCTTTTCTACCTGTTATGTGTTCAAGGAGTTTTGCTCTTTCTGAGGTGGAATTAGGTACCCAGTTCCCTCCTTCATCCTTTGTGGGATGTTAAAAGAGGGTTATCTATTTGTCATACATTGAGTCAAGGGAAAAGATAATTTCTAAGTCATTTCAATTTATATTAGTATTATTTCATAACCAATCTCTGAGCTACAAAAAAATATCAGCAATATCATTTTTTGGCTTCTTTATTAATTTATAATATTTTATCTATACATCACACGAAGTTTATATTTATTAAAGTGCTAGTAATGGTAGCAATCAGATGCAGAAATCATTCCTCTACTCATACTCTCAAATAGTCAACTTTACAAAGTTGTACTTGAAACTTAGACTTAATCTCACTAATTAGTCATAATTATATTGGTAAGTCAAAACTTACTTATCAGAGTTGAACATGATGCTATTCACTACATTTAGTGTGTAAAGCAGATAATCAATTTGTGAAATTTTGGGAGTTGTCTGGATTTTATGCCCCATTTATAGTAAATACTGGCTATATATCAATTTGCTTCAGTTATGTATTATTGTGAGTTATGCTCCCTCAAATCTATGGACTAACAATGGAACTAATTGTCCTTTCTAGGAAAATCAGTGGTAGAGTATATGCTAAATCTGACACTTTGCATTTTGAGGTTGAAATCTTTCCTGATAATTGAATCTTTTCCTCTTTCTAAAAGAGCAGTGTACCATTTTAAAGAGCATATTTTCTCCTTGGCATGATATTTTCTGTTAAAAATGCAATAAAATTAGTTCTCAGCACCTGACACTGATTGCAGAGAATAAAAGAACATCCTAAATATATGATAAATTATAGTTGTGTCTGAACACTTTAGGCAACCATGAATTAGTCATCACAATATGTTATTAATGCCTTAGAATATTTCATGTGCATGTTTTGAAAGACAGCAGGATTGTATTATCTCAAGGTTAAGCAGTCCAAACTGTATTTTCAGACACCAAAAATGAATGAACTTTCTCTTAAAGCATAACCTAGACTAAACCTCACAGGTAGACTGAAGATATGACTCATTAATGAAAATATATATTTCAATTCTGGCCACTAATCACTTAAGTGAGCTGAAAATTTTAGTTTATAGCTTAAATTATAGTTATACAAATTGGAGAGAAATAGTCTCTAACTTCATATTGCAATTCAGCTACTTCAGTTCAAAGAAACATGGAATATTAGTTCTGAAAAAGAACTTAAAGATAATCTGTTCTTCATTTTAGACATAAGAAAATGAGATCTTGAGAGGTTCACGAGACTGCCAGAGACTACAAAATTTGCTAGTGATAATTGAGAAAGATAGTATTTCAAGGAGTTCTCTTCCAGCCCAAATCCTGCAGTCTTGTGATTTAAAGGGAAGGCAAGACAACAACCATTTTAAATAATTAAGATTATTTTAGAACATTCAATTTCAGAAGCTTTTGATTTTGAGAAAGAAGAAACAACATAAAATGAGAGAGAAAGAGAGAGAGAGAGAGAGAGAGAGAGAGAGAGAGAGAGAGAGAGAGAGAGAGAGAGAGAGAGATGTTTGCTTCAATCTCCATTGAGACTCCATGATTCTTTCAGTAGTAGGCCAAGACTTTCAGGGGCCTTGGCCACCTTAGCTACACAGATCTCAAAGGTCATTAGGCAGATATGCAAGGAGAGTACAATCTTGTTGGGTGGATGCTCTCATTGATTTTGTGAATATCTAAAGGAAGTACTGGAGGTTAATTTGCAAGTCTTGATTTGGACTCCTGGTTTGTTTGTGCCTCAGGGGATGGTTCTAGGATAAAGATCTTAATGAGTCATTAGCCTTGGGCTGGGGTAGGGGAAATTCAAGACCTAGATCACATAATCATCTCTGCAATAAGGAATATAAACTCTATGATTTTCTTTTATCCTTGGGTTAGCATGAAATGGTTCTGCAATAAACAGACTATGAAATACATCCTCATCTCTCTCTTTCATTCTTGTATTCAGCTGGAAGCTCTCTCTCACTTTCTCTTTGTTTTACTCAGTTCGTAGGTAGGCCCAGACTGTGCTGGCTGCAGCATCTTTCTTTGGATGTGGATAACTGTTTCCATCATGAGTCCTTTAGAGTTGTCTTAGAACTTTGCATTGCTGAGAGGAGTCCAGTCTATCAAATTCACACATCAGAGATATTATGTATCTGTAATTGCGTGTAATGCTCTCCCTGTTGTGCTCCCATCTCTCAGAATCAGTTCATAAAAGTCCCTCCAGGTAATTATGAAGTCTATCTGCTCCCTATTTCTTGTAGAAAAATAATATTCCATAAAATTCACATACCACAACTTGTTAAGCAACTCCCCAATTGATGGGTATCCCCTTGATTTTCAATTCTTTGGTGCCACAAAAAGAGCTGCTATAAATATTTTTGTACACATAAGTCCTTTTCCCACTTGTATGATCTCTTTGGGATATAGCCCGAGAACTGGCATTGCTGGGTCAAAGGGAATGACCATTTTTATAGCTCTTTGGGCTTAGTTCCAAATTGTTCTCCAGAATGGTTGAATGAGTTCACAACTTCACCAATAATGCATTAGTGTTCCAGTTTTCCCACATCTTCTGCAGCATCTATCACTTTTCTGTTTTGTCATGTTAGCCAATCTGACTAGTGAAAAATGTTATCTCAGAGTTGTTTTGATTTACATTTCTCTAATCAATAGTGATTTAGAGCAATCTTAATATGATTAGAGATATCTTCAATTTCTTCTTTTGAAAACTACATGTTCAAATTCTTTTACCATTTATCAACTGGGGAATGACTTGCATTCTCATGAATTTGTCTCAGTTCTCTGTATGTTTTAGAAATGAGGCCTTTAATGGAGATAATGGTTAGAAAAATTCTTTCCCAATTTTTTGCTTCTCTTCTAATCTTGGTTATATTTCCTTTATTTGTACAAAAACTCTTCAATTTAATATAATCAAAATTATCCATTATGCATTTCATAATATTCTCTATCTCTTGCTTGTTCATAAATTTTTCCCTTCTCCAAATCTGACAGGCAAGCTATTCCTTGTTCTCCCAGATTGCTTAATGTATCAGCTTTTATATTGAAATAATGAACCCATTTAGGCACCTGTCTTGTGCCAGGAACTTGTACAATCACTGGTTCTACAAATGCAAGTAAAAAGTAAAGCAGTACCTGTATTCAAGGAGCTTACATTCTAATGGAGAAAGACACAAAAGGGAACTTGAAAAGGAAATGATTTAGAACTTGGCAGCAAAATCAAAGCTAACATTTATATAGTCCTTACAATGTACCAGGCACTTTGCTAAGCATTTTTACAATTATTATCCCATTTGATTCTTGTAATTACCATGGGAAGTAGATGTAATTATTATCATCACTGTGCAGATGAATAAACTGAGGCAAACAGAGATGAGGTAACTTGCTCAGAGTCACAAGGATAATAAGTGTCTGTGGCCAAATTTTAACTCAGGTCTTCCTGAGTCTAGGCCCAACATTCTATTCCTTATTCCACCTAGATGCCTCAAATGTATGCTGTCCTAAATGTATAACTCAGAAAGAATTTTCCAGTGGCACGAGGGGGCCACAGTGGTGACGGGATGTTCCAGAGTAAGAAGAATCCAGGTGCTAGTAGATGGTCCAAAATAAAAAAAAAAAACGTAAAAAAAAACAAAAAAAAAAAACTGAGGTGTGATTAAAGCCTGAGAAACAGAAGTAACACTGGGAGTGGAAAAAGGAAATATCAAGTTGTTTTTGTTTGTTCATTTTACTCCATGGCAGGTAACTTTTCCTGTGAACACTATAGCAATTCTAAACATGGCACAAAATATACCATTTTGCCTACATACAAGTTGGGACAAAACTAATGAAAATACCAAGAAAAACTTTTGATGAATTAATTGAATGGAAGCAATGCCACATTGTCTGCATTTTTAACTAGTATCAGTAATGTCCATTCTTGAGGATGATGGCAGTGGATTCAGTGCCAATTGAAACATATTACTTTTTACCTATTTTATTATGAGAAGGAAAAAAATCACCTCATCCCACAATCTATGACTTCCAGTAGACAGATATCAGAGGAAGATTAACGATGGGTCATATGAATGACTTATCTCCTGTTGAAGATTGGAAAAGACAAATTTGACTAAAAAACTTCTATGTTTTAAGGGATAATGCACCCCCCCCCAAAGAAATGAGATATCATAGAGTTTTGAATGAAAAAAATGCAGTATGTTCTCTACCTTTTTTTATAGTAGAAGACATGATAGAAACCTCCAAGAGGCATCCATATTTTTCATAGGTTTTTGTCAAGAGTATGGTAGGAAAAGAACTGACATATGCCTTTTCATAACTAGCCCATATAATATTCATCTTTCTACTCTCTTCCTATCATCTTTCTAGTCATCATCATTATCATCATCATGAATTTCATCATTTTAGATAAAACAGTTATAGATATACATATATATTAATGTTAATGTTTTACATATATTACCTTATTTTATCCTTATAGTAGTCCTGTGAAGTAGATGCTGTTGTCAATTCCCATTTTCAAAAGAAGCAACTGAGGCAGGCTAACGTGTTGTGACTTGTCCAGGGTCACCCAGTTAGTCAGTTTCTGATGCAGGGTGTGATTTTCAGTCTTTTAGACACAAAATACTCAACATCACTATCTAATTAAAATGAGCTATTGCTCATTGGTAAATGCCTATAGTGCAACTGATAAATGGAGAAGTGGTTAGTGGTAATCCTTAAAATATTATTTTCATTTTTAGTTGCTTTGTAAAATTTATTGCTTTCTTTAAAAATAACATTTATATATTTATCTCTCCCCCTTGGAGCAAAAACAGTCAAGCTGGGTCAAAGGGTTCAAATAGTCATTTTTTTCTTGGAAAGTTTCAAACTGTTGTAATGGTTGGACCAGTACAAAGCTCTACCACCAGCATGTGCAAAGAGTTCCTGTTTTAAAACAGTATTTGTGTGGCTTTTTTTTCATGTTTGATACTTTAATGTGAGGTGAAGCCATTATTGTCAAATGTCCATTTCTTTTAGTGATTTCCTGTAATATGTTGTTTGTTAATTGATTGTCTTAATTCTGAAGGTCATTTGTTCATATCTTTTGAACACTTAGCTAGGAAATGTTTCTTGGTCTAATATTTTTGAATCGGTTTCCTATAGATTTTATTCTTTTATTTAGTTAAACTATTTTTTCCAAAATAGTTTCTCTAGGTTTTGTGTATACACATGCATTTTAATTTTATACCTCTAACCTATGGTTTAGAATTCTCCTACTTGCAATAGTGAAAGAGACCTCCTTTAGTGTTCCTGATCTCACACCATTGGAGAGCATTATGATTTTTTAAACAGTAGGCCAATAATTAATTTGGAAATTATTACGGAAATGAATGCTTACCTAAACATTTTCTGCTGAACATGATCAGTTTTTGTAGTAGTTTTTGTCAAATAAGCAAGGCCATGGTTTTAATTGTAGATATTGAATGGATGACTAGCATTAACTTTAAAAGTTAATACCAGAGTTATGTTGAGAGATGCACAAGGTGGAATTGAGGCAGCTCATTCTGCAAGTGAGAAAAGAAGTTGAGTGACCTGAAAGGAAATCTATCAGGAAACAATGGGCCAACGTCATAAGACCTGAAAAGAGGTTCATTCTGGTTTGGGGAGTTTGGATTTAAAAATGCAATGGTTTTGGAAAAATTGTAATGCTTGATGTCCAGTTGTAGGTAGCATGCTTTACACATCAAGCCTGCTGTTCTCTTTTTCCATCTGGGAAATTAGACTTTTTAAGGCATTCTTTTCTTCATTGGCTTTCTGGGCCTCTTTTGCCATTTGAGTTAATCTATTCTTTAAAGTGTTGTTTTCTTCAGTCAGGTTGTTGACTCTCTTTTCATGATTTTCTCACATCATTCTCATTTCTCTTCCCAGTTTTTCCTCCCCTTCTCTTCTTTGATTTTCAGAGTCCTTTTTCAGTTGATGCATAGCTTCTAGGCATTCTTCAAGTGTCTTGGAAGCATTTGGTATGGGAGTTCTGACTGGGTTGTCTTCCTCCCGTTCCATGCTTTGATGCTTTTTGCCCAAAAAAAAGGATTCTAGAGTTTTATTTTTGTTCTTATTTTGCTTCCTTTTCCTCATGTTGGCCAGTCAATTAACTGGTTGGTTTTTTTTTTATCTCTGTGAAACTCTGCTTCCAGGGGTGAAAGCTCTGTTCCAAATTGCTGGGGTTTTCCCAGCTGCCAGAGCTATTAGGGGTGTTTTGCAAGTCCCCCCAGCTTTGGCTTGCTGAACGTGCACCCCAGGACCACCACCCAAGACCACGATCCAGATCCAGGCCGCTCAACACAAGAGCACTTGGCCCTGATCAAGTGATTCAGCCCCCCCTGCCAAGTCACCACGGGTTCCAGCAGTTCCCTTCCCCCACCGCTTCCTTGCCCCGGGGGCAGATTGGCCGAACCACTTTTCCTCCCCCAAAAGTAAGCCTCAAAGTTTCACTTTCACTGACCATCTTTGATCCTGGTTTGCTGGATTTGCTGGATCAGGTACTTTAGATCTTCTCTGAAGTAGACTCATCCTACAGCTTGGGATGCTCGGCTCCTCCTGGCCATTCTGGGGCCTGGCCAAAATTTTGGTTTTTGGGATGGGATGTACTCAGCTCCTGGCCTGCCGGCCTGCAGCTGCCCCTCTCCAATCCCTGTTCTTCATGCCTTGGTATATGTGGAGGTGCTGGAGGCTGTAGATCTTCTCTCCTGCAGACTGGGTGCTTCGTGGATAGGCTAGGCTCAGCTCAGCTCCTTCCCACCACCACTGGCCTGGCCGTGGTCTTGGCTTCAGGCTCGGCCAGGCTCTGCTCCAGCCCACCACGATGATCCCCTGCTGCCAAGCTACCTTCAGCAAGAGATGTGTTTTCTGTATTTTTGTGAGTCTGAGAGTCCTATACTTTGTCTGGGGTCATATTTTATGGGTGTTTCATGTAGTTGTGTAGGAGCTGCAGAGACTTGCTGCTTCTACGCCGCCATCTTTGCTTTGCCCCCCTGCTGTTTTCAATATGCAGTTGGTACAATATCAGAGATAAATAGCTTAAGAAGAGCTCCTCTTTGTAGCATGGGCAAACTCTTCAACAATGATATATTTGAGGAATATTTCATCTTACACATTTCTGAAACCTTATGGGAACTTCAAAACAATAGGTAATGGACCGGGTATGGAAAAGGGGTGATTCATAATTTCCAATTCCAAAATGGTAATTTTCTAGGTTAAAAATTCCTTTAGTGGTTGATGTTAACTTTTTCCATTTTCATCTGTGCCTTAGCCCAATTTTCCAATATATCATGAAATTCCTTGGACAACATCTCAAGTTCCTCATTATATTTTGGATGTACTATTAGGGAATGAAGGCCACAAGCAATGCTGTCTGCATTCTACTTCTACATAGTCTTCAGGAAGTGCACTGATTTTATATTTCCTATATTGTTTGCAATAGAAAACCACATATTGTTGAGTGTCTTCTGTTTTGATAATGAATTCTGTCAATCTGCAGCATTGTCCTAAATTTTCTTGTACTGACAGATAAGACAGTTCTTTTGGGAGAAATGAGGCCAGAGTTTTTTCCCCTATGATTTTAAAGCCAAAGCAACCGAGTGCAAGTCAGAGGAAGTTTAAAGGAAGATTAAACATTAATTTCAATAAAAGGGTGGTGTCAAACATAAGACAACAAATAGGTGAATAGCAGTGATCAAGTGAAGACATCCCATGTCTCTTGCTTAGTAATGATAGGGAGGAAAAATATAAGAAGACTGGCTGAGTGAATTAAAGGTCAAATGAAAGTTTATAATTATGAAAACAACCTCAGAGTAGAAAAAGACGAAATCAAGGTTTCTTTTCTGAGTGGAATCTGGATGAATTTGGAGAAGCAAATAGCTGCTAAAAATACAAAACTGGCCTTGACTAACTCAAGGGCATCCTTGAATAGTAACTGGAGAACTTGACGCAGACTTTAAAATATTCTGCTCCTTGGATTGTTGTTTCTACTGTTGTCTACCTCCTCTTAATCTCTACTCCCTGCTCAAAAGCCTTTAGAAACGATGAATACCTCAGGTTTGTAGTTTATGCTAAAGGAAGAACTTGTGAGGGCTGCTTCTCTGGTTTTTAGCAGAGGCTTCTTCAAATTCATTCAGGGTTAACTTGCAAAGGATCACTGGAATGTCAAGCAGCTCTGAAATTCAAAACTCCTTCTAACTGAATGCTTGTTGTGTAACTCCATTGTTGTGCTCCCCTGTTAAAAAAAGAGAGAATCTCTGATAAAACTACAATTATTACAAAGCCCATATTCACAGATGTCTATGTCTGAACTTTGCAAAGATAAAGGTCACTTCATAAGCTGAGACTGGGGCAAAGGAGGAGAGAATGAATGAAATTGTAGAAGGATTTTTAAGTATATTTCTGTGAGAGGATTGCTCTCAGTTGGAGTGGACCTGTCAGTTCAGATTTGGTGTTGGGATGAAAAAGAGCACACATAGAAAACTGAACACTTACTAATAGGATATTTACTTTGCCCCAATGTAACAAAGGCTTTAATAATTATATAGTAATATAGCTTCGTTGAAACTGAATTTCCTCATCTGCTTATGGAAATGAATCTGGTCAGCAAAGCTAGATATGATACCTAACAGTTGTAGCCTTAGAATTTCCACTAAGTCTTTGGTATACCAATTTCATATGTTATTAAATCTTTGCTGTTCCAAGGGGGGCATAATGAAGCAGTTGTTGAGGATGAACAAAAGCACAAAAAGTAATATTGGGGTACAGTACTGCTTAAATAATAGCAGCAACAATATAAAGGATATAAAGGACTATAGCTAAACTGTGACACTTATAACAAAATCAACAATTCATCACACATAAGGCTTATCTCTATTAAAATGACTAAGAGGCTATAGGACTCAAGTGCAAACTCATGGGATAAAGGTTAATAAAGATCTTCCAATAGCACCACTCAGTATTTCTTAAGTCAGACATCAAAACTTTACCTCTCTGAGAGGTATATCAGAATAATTATGATAAATACCCCACTTAAAAGCTCTGGACAGTCAGTGACCACTTCTATAAAGTTTAAATACAATCTCTGACTTTCATTTAAAGGCTAAGAATTAGCATTTATGAAGTTACATAACTAGCTTTCTTCAATATTAAAAAAAACATTTGGTTTAGATATATAGTTATGATTTCACCTAGTACATGATGATTTTTTTCCAAATGAAATTTTTTTATATATTCCAGTTTTCCAATTACATGTAATAACAGTTTTAACATTTGTAAAGCCAAGCACAAGCAGCTTTCCAGAGGACTGCTACTGTGGAGAGCTTCAAGTTCTGATTACACAGTATAGTGTACTCTCTATTTATTCAGTAAGAAATTAAGACAAAACATTCACAGAAATAAAAGTGCAGTGTTCACAATGTTATACCATAACAAGTTATCACTAAAGGGGGCACATAGTTTTCACTAAAGTGGTCACCTAGTTTTAAACAAAGTATATTTAGTAAGAAAGTCATTTAGTAAGTCCTTATTTCAAACATCCTTAAGAGGTACAACATACAGAGTACAACTTTCTTCCACCCCTAGGTCATATTATCTTAATTTCTTCAGTCAAAAAGTCTTCTTTCTTATTAACTGGAGAAGTATTTAACTGAATCATCTAAATGTAAAAGTCAAACTTCTCCACCCCAAGGCCACAGTAAATCATGATCTTCTTAGTTTGCATTAAGGATCCAAGAAAAGGTCTTTTCATCTTAATTCAAGGCAGGCTCTCAACTTCCATGGTTCCTCTTCCATGGTCCCACTTCTTGCCAGAATCTACCCAACTGTCACCCAAATTCAAAGGCAGACAGCTCACAGTTCCTAGTCCAGCTCCTTGTGAAATTCCCGTTACATATTGAATTGAGGCTCGCAGTGTGTAGTCCACCTCAAGTCCTTCACAATTTCTGTTCCTGTGAAGAAAAAGCTAAACAAAGACTCAATAACATTCATGCACATTGCTGGCATCCTTATCAATTCACTTTCTGTTTGTGAAATCAACATAGACCCAAAAACAAGGTCTTAGAAATCAACACAAGCAATCAGTATAGTCCCAGCAACTCTGAAAATATCAGTAAGAACCTCTTCCAATATTTCTGTGAACCTACAACAAGAAAATCCTCTTTCAGGGCTTCTGAACCAGCAGTGAGATCCCAGGGCTTTTTTAACAACACCAACATCCTCTGTCAACAGATGAATCCGATAAAGTAACATCACAACAAACAGATAAAGTATCAGCACAACAGCCTTCCTTCCTCCTGGTTCTCTCTTCCCATTTTTGTTCTTCTAAACTCTCTTCTCAGTTTTTCTCAGCACTCAATTTAGCTCTCAGTCCTCAGTTCTCTGTTCTACCACCACAACTTCTGTTCAATTCTCAATTCACAGCAGTTCTAAGAAGTTCTCAGGATCCTGTCACTGTTTGATCTCTCAGCAATTTTGGCTTTCTAGCTTGGGATTTTCCTTATATATGATATTAGCTCCTCCCTTTTCTCATCATTCCTGTTACATCAGTGACTTCCTCCTTGTGGGATTCACAAGTTCTGGATCTAAATACTTGATACAATCTTGAACTTCGAAGAAGATCCTAAAAGGTACAGGAAAAATCTTTAAATCCCCATTATCATTACAACATGCATTTAAAAAGATGACTTCTAAGTTATCACTTTCCCTCCATGAACAGCCACTTGAGAAAGCAAAAAAAAAATGAAATAGGTTATACATGTGCAGTCATGCAAAACATATTTCCATTTTAGTCATGTAGAAAAAGAAAAGGGACACCTCCCTGTTCCCCCCAAAAAAATCAAAATAAAGTTGTTTTTAATTATGCTTCATAATGCATAAGGATTACATCCCATGTTTTTTTGGAGGTGGATAATATTTTTGATCATTAGTCTTTCAGAAATGTCTTGGATCATTGTATTGCTGAAAATAGTTAAGTGATTCACACAATACTGTATACCATGCCTAATATTATCTAGGTTCTAATGACCTCACTTAAATCAGTTCATATAGGTCTTTCTAGGTTTTTCTGAGACCTTGCTGCTTTTCATTTTTTTTAACTTTAGTTTATTTTTAGTTTACCTCATTCATTTCCACGTGATTTTGAGTTACAAATTTTGTCCTCATCTTTCCCCTATCTACAACCCCAAGAGTGATCCCACTTTATACCCCCTCTTCCAATATGCTCTCTTCTATATCCCTCCCATGCTCCCTCTGACTTTCCAGAAGGGAAAGATGGATCTCCCTACCCCAATGCCTGTATGTCTTATTTCTCACTTACAAGTAAATAAAATTAATAATATATTATATATTTATATTAATGTATATAAATATTTATACCTTTACTAAAATTAATATATTTATGAACAATTTATATAAATAAATAAATGTGAATAAATATATATTTATAACATATTATCATTACTGTTATTTACATGTAAGTGAGAAATAAGATATATATGTATATATGTATATATGTGTATGTATATATGTATGTATGTATACACACATCTATTTAACATTTGATTTTAGAACTTTAAGTTCTAGATTCTTTCACTTCTTCCTTCATCACCCACTTCCATTGGAACCACAAGAAATTCAATATGGGCCTTACATGTGTAGTTACACAGAACATCTCCACTATGGACATATTGCGTGTAAAAGACTGACTATATTTCCCTCCTTTCCATTCTGCCCCCAATTGTTCTATTTTCTACTTTGTCCCTGTCCCTTTACAGAAGTGAGTGCTTCTAACAACTCTCTCCCCCAACCTACCCTCCCATCCATCCTCACCCCTTTCATCACCTCCCACCATACTCTCCTGCAGGCCAAAATACCCAATTTAGAGTGTGTCATTTCTTCCCTAAGCCAAATTGAATGGGAATAATGTTAACTCACTCCCTTTTGCCTTCCTGTTCTTTTCCTCAGTTATTTCTTATCTCTTCTATGTGAGAGGATTAACCCCATACTGTGTATCCATGTCTCCTCTCATACTCTTTCTCTCACACCTCTCATTTTCACCTTTTGAAATATTAACCCATCCTATTCAATTGATCTTGAGCCCTCTGTCTATGTACATATATGTACATATATGTATATATATACACACACATATAATTGTGTGTGTGTTTACACCTATCTATTTCAAAATATATATTTGAGAATAGAACAAGTGGGCAGCGCAGAATAGGAAGGAGAGAAATATAATTAATTTTTCACAATGTGTCCATTGTGGTCCAATAATTTTCTTTTTTTTTCTTTTCTTTCCTCTACCAAGATAATTTTTTTAAAATTTATTTTCTTGGTTACATCATTCATTTCCACAAGGTTTTCAGTTACAAATTTTCTCCCCTTTTTCCCCTACCCACCAGCCCAGAACATTGATCCCACTGTAAGGCCCCTCCCACAATCTGTTCCCTTTTA
>JAQQSW010005625.1:0-14143 GCA_028646575.1 Pseudocheirus occidentalis | reverse complement strand
CCGTGTAGAGGGATGTCACTGTGTGTGGCTTGGAAGCAACAGGATCAGATGCAAAGCTTCTTCCACAGGGAATGGCAAGATCTGAGAGAATCCAGCCTCACCATGGCCATGAGCCAGAATTTGCTGTTGTTATAAGATCCTAGGATTTAGAATTATACTTTGAGATAATCTAATCCAAACTCCTGCTTTCATAGAGGAATCCGAGACTGGGAGAAAGCGCACAACAGACCACAAAGGTAAGAAGTGAAAAAAAAAATTTTTTTAGATTCGAACCCAAACCTTCTGATTCCAAATTAAATGATCTTGCCACAATACCAGTGGGTCAAAACACATCTTATTTTTCCTCTTACAAATTTGCCACACTGAATTAATTTCCTATGCTAAATAGTACTAGAGGGTGTGCACTCTCTATCAATCCAAAGAACACATTTCTGTAAACCACAGAATCATAATAATAAATGATAGCTAACATTTATATAGTGCCTATGTGTCAGGCACTGTCCTGAGTGTTTTTACAAATATTACTTCATTGGATTTGAGATTAAATGGATACATCTTGCAAAAACATATTTATAAACTGGAAAAATAGGTATATGGATCACAGGATGATGGAATCAGAAGGAACCTTAGAGCTTACCTATTCTAAATCCATCGCTTTAGAGGACCTTCACAGTTACAATAACTTACCCAAAGTCACATAGGTAGTTAATTTGGAAAGCCAGGATTTGAACCCTCCTCCTTCAATACCAAAGCCATTTTTTTCCCTCTTTATGCTACCATCCAGCGGCCAGAAGAGTGGAACCTCAGACTCTTATCCAAACCCTTTTACTTCACCATGTTCCCTTCTAACAGATAATCGATCACAAAATCTTAAATTTATTGTTGGGAAGGATGTCAGGGGTAATGTAGAGTAACATTTTCATTTCACTCATTGATTGCTAAGCCCATTAGAGTTTTAGAATGAGCAGTGCATGGAATGTAGCATATGGAGACTCCCAACTAGTCTCTCTTATTTCTGGGTTGGCTTACTCACCCAATGTACACTCATGCTGGAAAGTTGCGTTTTCCCAGAGGGGTGGCCATTTGGCTATGACTTACCCTTAGGGCATTAGGAGTAACTCTGGTATGAAGGAACCATACATGTACTAGTCATGACAATAGCTCCCAAGTCCCCACTAATATACTTTCCATTAAAATAGATCAAGGGGGCGGCTAGGTGGCACAGTGAATAGAGCACCGGCCCTGGAGTCAGGAGTACCTGAGTTCAAATCCGGCCTCAGACACTTAACACAAAAAACTAGCCATGTAACCTTGGGCAAGTGACTTAACCCCAACTGCCCTCCAAAAAGCAAAAATAAATAAATTAATTAATTAATTAAAATAAAATAAAATAGATCAAGGAAGATGACACCATTAACTTTTCAATCATGACACATTTACTGAATAGAAACAAAACAGAAATGATTGTAACATGACAGCATACCCAGAAATATGGGTCACCATCTCCTATAAAAGCACACAGCATCCATGAGCAAGAGAAGGCACAACCTTATAGAAATCTAAGAGGGAAATTGTTGTCTGGGCTCAAAGAGGACCAAAATGACATCACTATGTCAGGGTCAAGGCACAGAATGTCCAACTATGGCTGATCAAACCAACATGAGCTCAGAAGGCTCCATGACAGGTCGGGTAGAAACAGTCCACAGGAGCATCTGGAGTGGAGATGGCTCCATATTTGCACATTCCAAGTTTATCTTGAGCTCCTGCAACTCCGTTTTCCTCATGGAGCATGTCTGGGCAGTCCTGTGCCAGTGTCTCTCCCATGTCTCCAAATCAATTTCAAAGTTCTTCAGAGAAACCTTGAGAGTTGTTCTTAGATTGCTTTTTCTGAACTCCATGGGAGCACTTGCCTTGTGCAAATTCTTCATAAAATAATCTTTTAGGCAAATGTATACTTGGCCTTTGAACAATGTAGTCAATCCTGCAGAGCTAAGTAGAGTATGAATGTGTGGCAGTTCAGTTCGAGAAATGATCTGTATCCAGCATCTTGTCTTGCCAGGTGATCTTCAGCATCTTCCTAAGACAATCCAAATGGAAGCAGTTCCATTTCCTGGCATAGTGCTGGTAGACTGGCCAGGTTTCACAGGCATACAACAATGAGGTGAGTGCAATGGCTCTGTAGACTTTCAGTCTGGAAGTCAGTCTAATACCTCTTCTCTCCTACACTGTCCTTTGGGGCCTCACAAACAATGAGCTGGCTCTGGTAAAGTGTGTGTCAAACTCATCTTCTATATGAACATCTTTGGAAAATATACTTCAAAGGTGAGTGAACATATCTACAGCATTCAAAATTTCTCCCTTTACTGTAACTGATGGTTCCACATATGGATGATGCAGTGTTGGCTGGAGGAGAAGCCCTGTTCTCTTGATGTTAATTGTCAGGCCCAAATTAGCACAAACAGCAGAGAATCAATCCATACTCTGTTGCATCTCAGCCTCAGAGGCTTCATTGGGTGCATAATCATCTGTGAACAAAAAGTCACATACCAACTCTCCCTCTACTTCAGTCTCACTTTGTAGAGGGAAGTATATGAGTAGGGAAAACCATGTGCCCAGGGCAATGAATGATTCTGGTCTGCAGTCCTTGATCACCTTGGTCTTCTCAAGGAATTCTCTATACTAGAAGTGGCCTCTTCTACCAGGAACACTCCTTGGGTGGGGTTTAAGGCATCATTATGCTTATATAACAGCAAAAGCAATTTCCCTAGGCCTGAGATCTGTAGAATTATATCTGTAGAATTATTTGGGCCAGCTCCCTTAGCTAAGCTCAGAAAGATTTCTCCTTCTCAAGCTGTAGGTGGGAATAAATGGAAAAACAGACGCACCCCTTAGGAGTTTTCCTCTTCTTAAGCCCTATGGGGTAGTAAAGGGCAAGGCAGACAAGCCTCTCCTTTTCCAACCAGCTTTGTTCGACAGCAGAGGATTATTTCCCTCCAATCATTTTCCAGAATTAAAGGCAGGCTGCCACTTAGAGATGAATTCTTTGGCTATGGAAGCCCATAGAGCAAAATATATATATAAATGGCCGTTGGTTCTAATATAGGCCTCTTCTACTTGTTTGGTGATATTGGCAATGTGGCATATTAAGAAGCAAAGGGTGCTAAAGGATCACGTAGCTTTTGGCCTGTCTATGAACATTAATGTAGAAGTTGGGACTCCAAACTAAACTGTAGCCATCTTGAAATCAGAAGACAGAAAGAAACCCCAGCTAAACGGAGAGTTTACATGTTCTCTTTGCAGAGGAAATTAAAGAAAGAAGTTGGTAGAGATGGTTTTAATCATGTATCCAGAGACAAAAAGAAATACAAATTCATGAGACTTTTGGTCATTACATACAGCAGGGCTCATAATAAATAATTTACCGGAAAAAATGTGTGGTGACATATGTTAACATCTATTGCAGAAGATGAAGAGGTAGAGAAATTCAATAAAGAATTCAATGAGATCCTCCAAGTTAAATTAACATACTGGGATACTCAGTTACTTTAATTTAAGGGTGGGCCTTGGCAAAGTCATTGAAAATATTATGAAACATGGCTCAAGAATAAGGAAAGAAGGAGGCCAAAGATCTATAGACTACACAGAGACCTCATGCATATTCAACATGAACACTTTCTACAACAAAAGAATTGGAAGGTACTGGATGTATTAAGCACCAAATAACATCACAAAAAAATGAAATTTATTATATTTTAATAGACAGGAGATGATTCATTACTGATATGGGAATCATTTCTGAATCAGCTATCTACATATAGTCAGACCACTGACTTGTTAGAGCAAAGATTAAATTTAGTATAAAGATGAAAAAGAATAAAAAGAAAAATGGATTAAATTAAACGTGAATGGCAATTAAAACAATTCCTATATGATTTATCTAAATATGCTATTGACACCCAAAAATGGACAATGGGGAGGAAAGTATATTGACACTTCTCAGAAAAATTTTATATGGGAAGTTAAGCCAATGCAATTCAATTATCATACGAAGGCCAAAATAGCCTTCAAATTTCATTTGATCTGTACAAAATGGGTTTCCTAGAAAGGTGGTGGACTCTCCCTCCTTGATGACTTTAAGAAGAGGCTTTCAGAATTTGCACAGTTCTTTTCATAACACTAAGGGCTTTTCTCTCATACAAATGTCCTTCTCTCTAATACAATACTCTTCCCTGTTATTGGAAGTTTTGGAGCCATAGGCTACCATCTTGGAAGATATGAAATTGATGATAACCTAAGAGGTAATGGTGGACATGAGCACACTGGAGCTTATTACAAATTACAAATAGTGTAGTAAGGAGTAGTATGGTGAGGGATACCATCTAGGAAGCGTATGAGTGAAAAGAAATATGGGTTGGTCATGTGGGGAGAGTGAGAAATGACTGATGACGTCCTTAATGCGCTGTTGCTCTCCTTGCAGTGTTAAGTGAACATATGGAGTGGATTCCCAGGGATGAATTCATGGAAGGGCACAGACAAGAGGACCACAGGATGGGCAGGCATAGATGGATGTGCAATCTGTATCCTTGGAGGGAATGTTTACATTTAAGAGGTCACAGACTCATGAGAGTATTTGAAAGTTAATAATAATAATAATAATATTTATAGAGTATTTACTATGTGCCAGGCAACGTGCTGAGCACTTTGCAATAATTTTCTCATTTGATTCTCACAACAATCCTGGAAGGTAGGTGCTTTTATTACCTCCATTTCACAGATGAGAAAACTGAGACAAATAGAAGTTAAGTGACCCGCCCAGGGTCACACAGCTAATATGTATCTGAGGCTGGATTTGAACTCAGGTCTTCCTGACTCCAGGCCCACTGCACCACATAGCTGCCTCATATATATCTAGAGCTAATAGAAATCATGTTGTTTAGTCACTTAAATCTTGTGCAACTCTTCACGACCTATTTCAGGGGTTTTCTTGGTAGGGATACTGGAGTAGTTTGTCATTTCCTTCTCCAGCTTATTTTACAGATGAGGAAACTGAGGCAAACAGGGTGAAGCAACTTGTCCAGGGTCACACAGCTAGAAGATGAGGCTTCCTGACTCTAGGCCCATCACTCTATCCACTGCACCATGTAGCTGCCCCTAGAGACCTCAGAGGTTATCCAATCTACCCCCTCCACATTTATAGGGGTCACTCTCTAAAAATTGCAGGATTTGGGGAAAACCAACATTCTCTAGTGACATCATGGAGACTTTCCCACAGATCAATAAGCATTTATTAAACTCCTCCTAGGTTTCAGGCACTGGGTATACAAACACAGAAAAACCCATCTCTGTCTTCAAAGAGCTATCACAGGTCACAATGGATACATTAATAAGTAGATTCAGAATATATACAAAACAAATAAGGAAAAAATTTTTTGAGTAAAGGGCATTAGTACCATGGGGGCATCAGGAAAGGCTTCATGTAGGTCGCTGAAGGAAGCAAGTAACTAAGAGAAGTAGAGATGAGGAGGCCAGACATTGTAGACATAAGGGACAGCCCAGGTAAAGGTACATAGATGGGAGATAAAGTGTCATGTGAAAGGAATACCAAGAAGACCAGGCTTACTATACTCTAGGGGGTAGGAAGGGAAATAGTGCATAAGGATGGAAAGGTAAGTGGAGGTCAGTTTGTAAAGGGCTTTAAAAGCTAAACGGGAGACCTAACATTCATTAAAGATGACAGGAGGCCGGTGGCATCTACAGAGTATGGGAATGACAAGATCAGACCTATACATTAGGAAAATCAGATTAGCTGATGTATAGAGAATGGGCTGGTGAGGGGAGATGCTTGAGGCTAATTAGGGAAATGAATTAGGCCATTGCAGAAACCCAGGGGAGAAGTAATGAGGGTTTGAACTAGGGTGGTGGTCTTGGAAGTAGAGAGGAGTATGACCATGCAGAAAGCTTGCATAGCTCACCAAAGCGGGCTTAGTTTCTACATCTTGTGGTGTTCCAGGTCTTGGCAAAGTGTTTCAGGTCTTCTCTGGCTCCAATAAAAGAAAATATCTCTCTCTCCCTCTCTCTCTCTCTCTCTCTCTCTCTCTCTCTCTCTCTCTCTTTCTGTATCTCTGTCTCTCTATCTCTCCCCTCTTTTCTGTCTCTCTTCAATGGCCAACCCTAAAGGTGGACAGACCTTTCTGATAGCTCACTTGAAACATTCTCCATTCAACCCAAAGAACACCATGAACCTTTCTTTCGGTGGCTCTCCATTGCAGAATTTAATTGGCAAACTCCACACAACCACTGACCCAAACCAGGCCTTCAGGACAACATCCCCTGTGCATTCCCTATTACTCTCACCCAGCTAGGCTGTCTGGGATTCTTCAGTGATCCCTAGTGGAGAGCCAAGAGTGAGGGGAGAAGACTCATTTGATTGAGCTCAGACTCTTCCACCTTCCCCTAGAGTCATTTTTGTATAGGACCATCCCAATGCTTAAGGTCAGTCTGGTACAGTGGAAAGAGAACTAGACTCTGAGTCAAAGGATCAGTGTTCAAATTCCAGTCTTCTTGTTTACCTCCTGTGTTATTTTTGGATGGTTCACAAGACTTGTTTTCTTTTCTATTAAATGAGTAGAGTAGAATAGATGAAGCCAATTAGATGGTGCTGAGTATGGAGTCAGGAAGACTCATCTTCCTGAATTCAAATCTGGCCTCAGACACTTAGTGGCTGAGTGACCCTGGGCAAGTCAACAAACCCTGTTGCCTCACTTTCCTCATCTATAAAATGAGCTAGAGAAGGAAATGGCAAACTGCTCCAGTATCTTTGCCGAGAAAATCCCAAATGGAGTCATGAAGAGTCAGACGTGACTGAAAAACAACATGAAGAATAAATGATGGATCTCTGAAGTCCATCCTCCTTCTAAATCCTACTACACAGAGGGAAACGCTGGGAATACAAATGTAGGGGTGCAGGTCCTCTCTACTCCAGTTCAACACAGAAGGTCCAGACTTTTGATTGAATGAATAAATGAATGAATCATTCCCCAACCTTTCTTAAAGTAACCAACACAATATTCTGTATCTTGTGTAGTATCAGTGGGAACACTGAACTTCTTGAATTAGTCAACCAAAGTCATAAAATTAGGTGTGAAAAGCCCTTAATTCATTTGGAAGGAGTAAAATTCCTCCAGCCATTGGATGAAATGAGATAATGTTACGCTGAGAGTGTATTGGCATTGGTCAAAGAGTTAGTTACACCATGTGGGTTTTAGATTAAAAACAGCAAGCTTAGTTTGGAATTGAACATTCCATTGGGGGGCCAGTCTAGTAATAGCGGAGTAACTTCAGCCAAGTTCCTGAGAGGGGGGAGTAGAAAGCCTCTGTCTTCTCTCCTTCGCCTTATTCCCCTTCCATTTAACAGGGGATGCTCCCTTGAACTTCAAAAATTCTGAGAAATTGGACTTCTCAGCTGTATCGGTAGCTGTGTTTCAAGAGGAACAGGGGCCTGAGAAAAATTTGAACAAACTGAGGAATGGAAACTTTAGGACTCTACAAGGAGTCCAGTAGAAAGTCACACTATATCTAAGGGGAATTTCATGAGGACCCTGCAAAAAGGACTCTGAACAACTAAGAGCTATGAATTACCTCTTTACTACCTTTGAAAATTGAGCCTACTTCCCCTTGATATTGTGTGTACTTTTGGGAGAGTATACACTTGCTGTTTTTTGGACCGGGAGGTTTGAGGGGGAAAGGCAAAGCAATCAGGGTTAAGTGACTTGCCCAAGGTCACACAGCTAGTTAAGTGTCTAGATACACTTGGTTCTGGGAGGCGGTTTGTACCAATTGTTTTAACTATATTGCTTAGTGAATACTTGTTGCTAAAAGCTTAAAATAGTGAGTAAAAATAAGATGAAGAGAAATTAACAAATAGTAATTATAACTTTGAATGTGAATGGACTGAACTTGTATTTGTCAACTGCAAAGTCTTAAGATTTTAGTAAAATTGATATCAACTTATATTCAACGAGGAGCACACTTGTGGGGGCTCATGACCAATGGACTACAAAACGGCCCCTGATCTTTCAGGGTGAACCTTATAACAGGATGGGAGGAACAGCTAACCAAGCAGCAGGGCTCTGACTTACCTGAACTACATGTTGAGTATGCCACATTCTGGGAGAGTATGCCCAGAGCCTACAATCTACAAAAAAAAAAAAGACAATCTTGCAAGTCTTACAATCTACTTACAACAAGCTTACATTCTATCAGGGTGGGGTTTGGCCAGCCATTTAAGTTGTGTCCAAACTATTTGTGCCTCTATTTGGGGTTTTCTTGGCAAAGATACTAAAGCTGCTTGCCATTTTCTTCTCCATCTCATGAGGAAACTGAGGCAAACAGGGTTAAGTGACTTGCCCAGGGTCACACAACTAGTCAGTGTCTGAGACTGGATTTGAATTGATGAAGATGAGTCTTCCTGATTCCAAGCCCAGTGTTCTATCTACCATGTCACCTACCTGCCCCTATCAGGGGAGATATGTACAAATTTAATGTTATTAGACTCTAAGTTCAACATGTGGCCTAGGCCTCATTGAGAGACATGATGCCCAGAATCAGTTCTGCCCAAGTCAGGCTGCAGGTGGAGTTCTGGGCCCACTTCTGGGTACCACACTTTAGGAAGGGGGAAGAGAACTAGTGCTTGGAGAGTATCGGGCGCTGTGCTAAGTGCTTTACAAATACCTACTTTGGTTCTCACAACAGTTCTGGGAGGTAGGCTCTATCATTGCCCCCATTTTACAGTTGGGAAAATGAAGGCAAACAGATATGAAGTGACTTGCCCAGGGTCACACAGCTAGTGAGAGTTAATCCTGAAGTCAGATTCAGATCTTCCTGACCTATTCACTAGCTGCCTAGGACAGTGGACAAATTGGAATGGGTCTAAAAAATGCTGAGGAGACTGAAGGACGGGCCACGTGAGTATTAACTGAAATGCCTAGAGAAGAAGAGACTTATAAGAGAAGGGACCATGATAAATGTCTTCTGGTGATGGGAAGCAGAGGTTAGCCCCGTTCTGCTGGGCCCCAGGGGACAGAAGGAGAGGAATTGGGGAAGAGGCAAATTTGAGCTTGATATAAGGAGAAACTTCCCAACAATTAGAGTCACATCAAAGTTTGTGATGAATGAAAAACTCCAAGAGAAAGAGTTTCTAGATAATTAATAATCAATTTATTAATTAGACTAGATGACAACCAAAAAAATTATGGTCACTAGTTTTTCTTGGTGACCAAAGGCCTGAAAGCCCTTAATACTTTTTGAAAGGAAATGCCTTGGACAAGAGGACATCAACCCTGATTGGTGGACATTTAATGAGGACTTGGACTAGAAGTCTGCAGAGATTCCTGCTGAGAATGTGGCTTGATCATGAGACTAGGCAGCCTCCAGCAATCTGGACCGGGAAATCATCTCCATCCAGACCACTCTGGTTTTCTCCTTCATGAGCTGGGCCCCCCTAAATTCTGATGGAGGGGTGCAAAGACAGGGGCTCTTTTCCACAGAGAAAGAACTCACCCAGTCTGGATTCTGTTTACAATCTGAACAGAAATGAGGTCTTCTGGTTGAGTGGGATCCTTCACAAGATTGAAGAGCATGTTTATTCAAGGGCCAGGACAATCTCATCAATCCGTCTGGTGCTTCAGAGACTGACTTTTCAACAAGAGCTGGGCCTTAATGAGGAAATTAAGAGAAAAAGCCTGGATCCCAATTTAATAATTAGTTATTAATACTATAATAACAAAATAATAAGTTCTCTCAAGTGGAATAAGATGCTTGTGGAAGTAGTTCATTCCCCATCACTGGAATGTTTTCCAGAGGTGTTTACGTGACTTGGGGCACTTGGGAATGTTACAGAAGAGATTAGTATTTGAGTTTACTTGTAACTTTGAGAGTCTGTGATCCTCATTTTATAGCTTAGACAATAATAACAGGTCTAGAATTGAATGAGATCTCAAAGCCCATTTGGTTCAACTCCTTTTATAAATAAGAAACTGAGGCCTTGGGAAGTTACATGACTCACTCAAGGTCATACAAGCGGCAAGCATCAGAGGTGGTATTTGAAACCCAAGGACTGACTCCAAATTCAGTGCCCCTTCCCAGTATAGTAGTGCACATATTTAGGCATAATGCCATCTTAGAGAATTACTTACCTCTTTATATAGACAGACCTGACTGCAAACTTGAGGGGTAGACTTATAATGTTTGACCTTTGTCTTTTCTGTATAGTGAGGCTAAAAGCTTCAAGTTTCCCCCAAATCTGAATGGGATTCTATATTCACAGTTTGTCTTTAATGCAACTTCGGAACATAGAATTTCAAAAAATAGAACCACAGTAACTTAAAACCAGAATAGATCTTAGAGGCAGCCTAATTATACCCCGTTTTACAGACAAGGAAACTGAGACCTAGAGAGAAGTGACCCGTGTAAAGTCACATAGATCTTAGGAGCCAGACCTTCAGAAGAGGAACAAGCTGACCTTGCAGCTGGGTCTGGGACACCTGAGGCATCGATGGGTGGGAGCAATTGTACCTGCCTCTGGACTTTTTTCCCTCAGCAGTCTTGGTGTCTATCCAGAAGTGGGTCTCTCATCCAGCGATAGCTTTGGCTCAGCCCACTGAGGCTGGTCCAGATGAGTTCTTAAGATAGGGAGGCCACCACCTGTCTGGAAATCCCCGGGCCTGGGTCAGGTTACAGAGATTTCTGGCGCCCTTGGTAATCACTTATGCCAGGGTTATTTTCGGAAGCCTCACCACCCCCACCCACTTCTCCGCCTGCAGTAACCTTTATATAGAATCACAGGGTTACTGCTGCCTCTGGTCCTGACCACAGTGCCTGGGTTGGGGGCAAATGGGGAAGGGACTTAACACCCTCTTTCTCAGCTGGATCAGGTAACAGCAACTACAGTGAGGTCAACTGAAACTTAATTTGCATCGAACCAACTTTTTAAGAAGAGGGAAGAGATTAAGGCCACCAACCCTTTTCCAATTCAACTTTACCTTCCAATGGACAAATTGGGGGCAAGATTATGTGGGGCATATGGTGGCTCCATGTCCTTTCCATGACTGAGGTGTGTGTGTGTGTGTGTGTGTGTGTAAGTAACATGAGAATCGTTGGAAAAAGGCATCCACTCAGCCCAGCATGGCACCCAGTCCTACTATATTTGTACTTCTTTGCCAGCGAGGTGGGACAATGGACAGAGTATGGGTTTTAGAAAAAATCCAGACACAGATATCTACTTGTTGTGTAAGTGACCCTGGGCAAGTCACTTAATTTCTTTCAACATTAGTTTTCTCCTCTGTAAAATGGGGATAATAATAAAACCTCTCTCCCAGGGATAAGACAGTTAGGTGGCACAGTAGATAGAGTGCTGGGTCTGGAGTCAGGGAGACCTGAGTTCAAATCCAAACTCAGACACTTACTAACTGTGTGACCCTGGGTAAATCATTTAACCCTGTTTGCCTCAGTTTTCTCATCTGTAAAATGAGCTGGAGAAGGAAATGTCAAAACCACTCCAGTATCTTTGCCAAGAAAACCCCAAATGGGGCCACAGAGAGTTAAGACAAGACTGAATAACAACAACAAAATCTTGTGAAGCTCAAATGAATATATATATATTACATAAAAAAGCTACATAAATATAAATGTAATATAGCACTTTATATATAAATATAGCACTTTATAAACCCTAAGATGCTATATAAATAATAACTATCACCTTTAGTAATATTTCTTTGGCAGGTGCTAGCCCTTGGTCATCCCTTGACTAGAGTTGTTGTGAAGAGGAAGAGAGAAAGGTCTTTGGTCCCATGCACTCGTAGACATGGATAGGGCTGGGCAAGAGTGTTGGAATGGCGATGAATAGCCTTCCAACATCACTAAGCCCTGATATCTTGGGACTTCATCAAGCCCTCATACTAAGGGGCTGAAACTATGTGTAAATTCCTTCTCATTGGCTCTCCCTTTGATGGAGATCCAGGATAAAAGTCACTGGGGGTCCTGTGGTGGGCATGAGAGAGAACAGGACCAAGCCTGGGGATGTGGTCATCTTGGAGGAAAAGAGGTGCTTTTAGTATACTTTAAATTGAGCACACTGGTTCTAATGCTTAGAAGTGCTAGAGTCATAGCTGATGGAGCAGAAAGAATGCCAGGCTTGGGATTTTGAAATCTGAGTCCAAGCTGTGGCTCTGCCCTGTACTGGTTGTGACCAGCCAGAGGTCATTTGACCTTTCTGGGCCTGTATGTTTCCCTGTATGTAAAATAGGGCCAATAACATGTATACTACATACTTCACAGGCTTGTCATGAGGAAAGGGATCTGGAACCCTAAAGAACTTTAGAAATGTGAGCTATTGAATTGACAAGGATGACAATAGTCAGCATGTGAGGGATTGTAGGATGAGAAGCACACTGGTGCATTATTGGTGAATATGTGAATCAGGTGTAGAACCATTTGGAAAAGATTTGGAATTGTGAAAATAAAGTGACTAATACGTGCATACTCTTTGACCCAGAAATCATACTACTGGGTGTATACCTGAAAGAAGCCCTTGATAAGGAAAAAGTCCCCCTGCGTACAAAAATATTTATAGCAGCATTGCACAGTAGCAAAGAATCAGAAACAGGAATGGCGAAACAAGTTGTGGTATATGAATGTAATGGAACACTATTGTGGGTAAGAGGTGGTCTTCATATTCACCTGGAGAGGCTTATACAAACTGATGCTAAGTGAGAAGAGCAGAACCAGGAAAAATTTGTACACAGTCACAGATACAGCATATGTGTGATGACCAGCTTTGATAAACTGGACTCTTCTCAGCAACTCACAGCTAGCTATAAGACAACTCTACAAGTCTCAGGATGAAAGGAGATACCTACATTCTGAGAAAGATCTAGAAAGAACAGAGTTTAAAATGGAGACTGAAGCAATCGACATGCTATTGTTCTTTTTCATGTTTGGTTCTCCTTCTTTTTTCCCATTGTTCACTGCATTGGTTACAACCCTTCTATACAACCAGACTAATGTCCAATGTGAAAGTATTTGCAGATCCTATATTTGATTGCATACTGTGATGGGGGCGAGGGGGGAAGAAGGAGGGAAAAACATGTGAAACTCAAGAGATTCTGGAACAGAATCTTGTAAACTAAAAGTGAATAAACAAATCAATTTTTAAAAAATTTTAAAAAGAGGAAAAAAAAGGAAACAGAGTGGATGCCCTTGACTGTGGATGGCCAAATAAATTATAGTACATGAATATAATGGAATATTACTATGGTGTAAGAAATTATTTATATACCAAACACAAAGAAACAGAAAGATCTATGTGAACTGATGGAAGAGTGAAGTGAGCAGAAACAAGAAAACATTATACACAATGACTTGTTGTTGTTTAGTCATATCTTATTCTTTGTGACCCCATGGATCTTAGCACACCAGTGTTTTCCATGAGCATTTCTTGGCAAAGATACTGAAGTGGTTTGTTGTTATCTTCTCCAGTGGATTAACGCAAACAGGTTAAGTGACTTGACCAGGGTCACACAGCTGGTTAAGAGTCTGAGGCCAGATTCAGGAGGGCCTGGGGTCAAATCTGGCCTCAGATACTTATGAGCTGTGTGATCCTGGGCAATTGCCTCCAAAAAAAGGGAGAAGATTAGTAAAATGACTACAATAATATAAATGCAAAAGAACAAACTCTCCTCCCACATGCACAAAATCAAAAATGAATGTTGCGAAATCATGAAGAACAATCAGGACTCTAATGACTCTAATGGCGAAATATGAGAGGACACTCCATCCCTTTGCATAAATATTGCACCTTTTTCAGACTTTTTCAATATATTGATCAGCTATGTTCATTTTTTCTTCCTTCCTCCCTCCCTCCCTCCCTCCCTTCCTTCCTTCCTTCCTTTTTTCCTTTCTTCCTCCCTCCCTTCCTCCTTCCCTCCCTTCCTCTCTTCCTTCCTTCCTTCCTTCCTTCTTTTCTTCCTTCCTTCCTTCCTTTCTTCCTTCCTTCCTTTCTCTCCTTCCTTCCTTTCTCTCCTTCCTTTCTTCCTTCCTTCCTTCCTTCTTTTCTTCTTTCCTTCCTTCCTTCCTTCCTTCCTTC